>JBAMIE010000049.1:2729675-2745221 GCA_037177295.1 Kaempferia parviflora | reverse complement strand
TTAGTTGGCACACATAAATAAAATTATAATAACCAAACTTGCCTTTATTAATAAAATATGATACAAAATTGTCCTCGCTAATCAACACATGATTGGCACTCAGGGCTATCACTAACATTCGGGCATGTCTCCTGAATGTGAAAATGTCAATTAACATCATTAAAATACATCGCATTGAGAGAAGCAATTTTTTTTCATGATCCGACTATGAAAATTAAAATTGTAACCTCTATATCAATGAAACTTAGATGATAATAATTTAACCACACCATTTTCGTGATTGTTGACCTTCTCTCTTTTTTTTTATGTTAAAAAAAAATAAATTTTTATTTTAAAAGTAGCTGAAGTCCATCAGTCGATTTTGGTCAAAATCGGCTGATGGACCAAATCACTTTCGATCGACATAGATTTAGATCTTATGTCTTCGAGCATGTATCCCGAATGTGAAAATGTCAATCAAAATCATTACGATACATCATATTGAGAGTAGTGATTTTTTTTTCTCAATTCGGCCACGAAAATTAAAGTCGTATCCTCTGTATCAATGAAACTTAGATAATGATAATAACTTAACCACACCATTTTCGTGATAGTTGACCTTCCCTCTTTTTCATGATGCTAAAAAATAAATAATTTTTTTTAAAAAGGTAGCTAAAGTCCATCTGCCGATTTTAGTCAAAACTGGCTGATGGACCAAATCACATTGGATCTATAGGAAATCAGCTCCTATGTGTTCGAGCAAGTCTCCCTAATGTGAAAATGTCAATTAAAATTATTACAATACATCGATATCGTATTGAGAGTAGTGATTTTTTTCATGATCCGGTCGCAAAAAGTCCATCAGTCAGTTTTGGTCAAAGACGATTCAGTTGCAGAAGTGATCAGACATGAATCAATTCGACTGATTCGTAGGAATCAATTCGACTGATTAAGTTTCTGAGTGCACAAGAATTGAATCGATTCGACTGTTAAAAGGTATCAGTCGACTAATTCATTTTGTAAAGTTCATAGAAACGAATCGATTCTACTATTCAAATATATCAGTCGACTGATTCATTTTGTAAAGTTTACAAACGAATTGATTCGACTAATATATGGAATCAGTTGACTGATTCCTTTTCTGAAGTTCACAGAGATTAATCGATTCAACTGATATCACAATCCATTCGACTAATAATCACTGATCCATGAAGAATAAAGTCATAACCTCTATATCAATGAAAATTAGATGATAATCACTAAACCACACATTTTGGAGATCCTAGACCTTTCTTCTTTCTGATGACGTTTAAAAAAAATTTAAAAGTTGTTGATGGACCAAATCACATCGGAACGACATGGGGTCAGCTCCTTTGTGTTCCAGCATGCCTCCTGAATGTGAAAATGTCAATTAATATCATTACGATGCATTGCATATACCAACACTCACAATTTATACCAGCTATATGAATATAAAAACATAACTCAGACAACATTATATTGAGATATGTAAATGTATTTAGCAAAATACAATTTCAATATATTTAGAAAAATACACTTATATATCCATTCATTACATTAATAAGGTTGTGTGTCAAATATATACAAAAATTGAGCACTATCACAAAAGAACACCACAACATTAATCAACTTGCTGGAGGCATTTTACACGATCTTTTATTATGACTCATTTGTTTGCACTTATTACACTTGTTTTTAATATTTCCCGTGTGCTTGGATGGGATCCTCAACTTTTTCTTTCTTCCAGGTTGTACAAGGCTACTAAGTGATAAAACAATACATTCTTGTTCACCTATTGGCCAATATTGTTTACTTATACATGGATAAATACGATCAATGTAAGTACTTTTCCAAGTTTCATATAAAAAATACTGTTGACAATACTTACACGGATCCATGTTCCTGTATAAATACACTGTCATAGCGTGTGAGCAAGGAAGCCCTGAAATCTAGAACTTACCGCAATTACATCTATAAAATTCCATGACAACTATATAGGATGATAATGAAGTGTGCACCTCCATTTCTGTTCTAGAATGTGGATAAATCGTAAAGTACCCAATTTTTTATCTCCTAGTGTCAATTTCTTTCATAGCTAATGGCATCAATACTCTTACAGAATTAGTCACTTGCTCCCTACGGTTATAAAATCATTGTGCAACCTTCCTCCCTGTATTGTTTATTAGTCCTGTAATTGGGAGTTCTCGAGTCTTCTTGAACAATGCATTCATGCTTTTAGAATAATTTGTTGTCAACATTGGATACCTTCTACCAGGGAAATGTGCATTTGCCCATTTTGTAGGTTTTATATTTTGAAGTCATTTATAAGCATCTACATGTGTCTCTGACATTGTCTGCATGATTTGATCAAATTGTGGAATTGTATTCGCTCTAGCTGCAGCCTAAAATAATCCTAATGTAGATCTATCATGAGTATCTATAACCATATTACAAGATAGGTAATGACAACATAATCCATGGTAAGCAGTGGGGTAAATTTTACTCAGTGCATTTAGTATTCCACGATGTCTATCAGATATAATTGTCATATTTGATGGATCAACAACAAGGAATATCTTTAAATGATTTAAAATCACTCTCATGCAGAGCCACACTCAACCTCAGCAATTGCGCAAAGCCAACTGGAAGTAGATTTTGATTACCATCTACTGTTTCGTCATCAATAATACACCAGGATACTTACCCATTAGGTGTGTTGCATCAATTACAATTAATTTTTAAAAATATGTTCGAAAAACTCTTTCACATGCACCATAAGCCCAAAAATAACGTTCAAATTTATCACCATTTCTTTTCAATGCAACGCAAGTTTCTGGATCTTTATATTTTGGCTCACGAAAGAGTCTAAGTAGATTACTATAATCCTTATTGAAATTACCTACCATCTTATTTATATCTTTCACACGTATATAGTATGCCTTTCGATATGATATATTCACTCCAAATTGTGATTTCATCTCATTTTGAATGTTTATAGGTCTATAATCTTTTGATGCTACAAAATGATTTTCAATCTGAGAAGGTATAAATGAAGATGTGTATGCAGGATGATAAGCTATTACCATCCTAAGACCACACTGATGACGCTCCAAATATTTTGAAACAACGAACTCAATATCTCCCCTTGCAATAATTGTCCATGTGTAATTTTCTTCATCATATATTGCTTTAACTCTATTTTTCTTGGTGTCCTTTATTTTGTTTGTGAATCATCTTTTCATAGCATATTTTGCAAGTGCTTCTTTAAAATATTTTTGTGTTGAAAATACCTACAATATGACTTAAATTTAGTTGACATGATCATCTATGGAAATTTACCTACAACATATTTTTAATAAAAATTAAGAAAAAAATACGTTACCTGACCGACAAAAAATTCCTCAACAGAATTATCTACTTCTTCCATTAGCAATGGAACAGGTCTTGTATTCATTTCATATGCATCTTCAACTAATGGAAACTAATCTTCAAGGTCGCTATATTCGTTCAAGTTGACTAGCTCATCTAATGAATATTCCATATCATTTTCTAAGAATTCATTCTCGAAAACATCTCTTCCAATTTCATCTTCCATTCTATTGTCATTATTTTCTTGTTCAGTCCACGTATCTTCAAAGCGTTCTTCCAATATTGTATTTGTATGTACTGGTTCTTCCTCAAAATTTGGAGCTTGTTCATTCAAATTGAAATTGTAATTAACAGTCTCTCTAGGATTGACCACAACACTAGAGGAAGTTGAATGTGTCATATTGTCGGAACTCAAATTTATATTTGGAGTAATAGATTTGTTTCGATTCTCTATTTGTGAATCTATAGATTGCATCATAACTGTGAGAACCTCATCAGAAATTTGATCTTCCCTGCATTCGTACATTTGACAAAGAAAATGAACTTTGCCCGTCGGTCTTGCTTCGGATGCAGGAAGACAGATCGTCGTGTGGTTCGGATGCAAGCTACAGTCACGCTAGAAAAGGCACGGTGCAAGCGGGGTAAAAACGGAAACTGATACATTATTTGGTCATTTTAGAAGTTATGTACATAAAATGGATATTTTACAACATAAATTATGTGGTTCAGTAAAAACCCGATGAATCAATTGGTTCTTCCTGTTCCACTGAAGAAATGATTGAAATGCATAAATATCGACTCTTATGGGTTCAAGAGAGACCTGATGACCGACCAATTATTGCACCGATACTGCTAATGTTAGGCAGCGATAGAACAATGCTACCAAAACCAAAACGACCAGGCTTTGTTATTACAAGAGATATATCAGAAAGTAGTTCATCAAGCAACGTGCAGTGTCTATCTATAAACCTTCGCATCGATCACAATCTTAGAACCTCGATAGTGAATAAACAAAATACAAGAAATGTGATATCAAATCTAATTATTATGTTGGAATGCAGAGCAAACATGAAGTTAAATAAATTCTGGGAAACAACAATATTTAACAAGAATGGGCACCGTACATTTCTTTAAAAAAAAAAAAAAAAAAAACAGATTTTGTCAATTTCTATCGTTTTGACCAATTTGTGCATGATTTTTTCTCCTATGATGTCTCATAGTCAGAGGAGAAATCAAAACTTGAATGCCGTAGAAGTTGGTTCAACCTTCGCTAACAATATTCCAATATCAGAGGAGATTTTGTCATGACGACGTAAATGGATTTGTCTTCCAGCATTCTACCTAGTTGGAATTCTCCTAATTGCAAAAATATTCTTCGTTAACCCGATCATTAGAGCAAAAGGGATATCATTCATTTCAAACGATCATCTTCTTCGTGATAAAATGCAGATAAGTAAATCATGATAAATATTTTACCCTAACTTAGTGGGTCTTTACGGGAAGGAGGTAAGACACTCAATGTTTAAGCCTTCATTATTAGCGAAAAATGTAATGTTCATCCTAAACTATTCATTATTGATGACCCCATGGTAAAATACGGTAGGTAGATCACTTTAGCTATATTAGAGGTATTTTTCCTTATCGTAATGGTTCTTTATACAGAGAGATCAGACATTTAATGAGATATTTTACATCATTGGATATTGACTCTTAAGAGTTATTAGAGCAAACATCCATATATATGTGCCAACTACCTCGAGTAATTAGGTGTAGGAGAAATTTCTAATACCTCATTCTAATAAATTTATCATCCTCTAATTATTGTAGTATAAGATGTTTATATTCGTCCCTCGGGGCAGTACGATGATAAGACATGAAAGCTTGTCACATGATGTCTAAAGGTCGAATCTCAGCTTGCCCGAACATATACCTCCCTCATTTCTTGATCATTTGTACTTGTGATTAGTAGTCACCCGTGATTTACCTCCTGTGTGTTATTTCTGGAACGGATTGAAGCGTATTCACCTTTGCCACATGTTTATATTCACATGTTTTCATATTTGGTCTCCAAATTACGTAAAGGTGGGGGTAGAGGAATTATTCAAATATCGTGTGCGAGAATCTTATGGCTCTGTAACAACGATGGCAGAGTTGATACCTAAATTGAAGTGTCACGGAACAGAGTAGAACAGTGAACGATCGACGATGTCAGTGGCGATTAACACCCTGTTCCTCGTCAACCTTTTGATCACCGCCAACCTCTTTATCCTTGCCGTCGCCGGCAACACCTTAATCCCTTCCCACCCCCTTCTCGACGCCGACGGAGCCAGCTTGATATCTCCCGGCGGCATGTTCGAGCTGGGCTTCTTCAGCCCCGTCGGCTCCGGCAACCGCTACCTCGGTATATGGTTCCACAACATCTCCGTCCAGACCGTGGTGTGGGTCGCCAACCGTCAGCACCCGCTAAGAGACCGCTCCGGTCGCCTCTCCCTCACACCCAACGGAACGTTACTCGTAACCAACGACGACGCCGACGACTCAACCATCCTCTGGTCCTCATCGACTTCGTCGATGGTCGTCAGTGACCCGGTCGCGCAGCTTCTCCACGACGGAAACTTCGTCGTCGGCGACGAAACCAGCAGCTTCTGGACGTGGCAGAGCTTCGATTTCCCGACGGACACGTTGCTGTCGGGGATGAAATTGGGGTGGAACTTGACGAGCGGGCTGAACCGGCTGTTGACGTCGTGGGCGAGCGCCGGCGACCCTGCGCCGAACAACTTCTCCTTCGGCGTCGACTTGAACGGAGACCCGCAGGTGTTCATCTGGGGCGAGGGGATGAGGCCGGTGTGGCGGGCAGGCCCGTGGACCGGCCGGAGGTACACTGGCGCCCCAGAGATGGACGCCGAGGACCTCTTCGACTTGGACTTCGTGGAGAGCACGGACGAAGTCTACGGCATCGCCCGCCTGCGCGATCCGTCGACGAGAGCAAGAATGGTAATCAACCAGACCGCCGGCCAGATACAGAGTCAGGTGTGGATCGAGGGAAGGAATGAGTGGACCGTGCGAACGTTCGCGCCCAGGGACCTGTGCGACGGCGTGGCTGCTTGCGGCGGCTACGGCATTTGCTACCCTGAGCAGGTGCCGAGCTGCGCGTGTCTCCGCGGGTTCTACCCGGCGAATCCAAGAAACTGGGAGCTGAGGGCTGCGTCGGATGGCTGCTTGAGGAAGACGGAGTTGGATTGCGCCACCGATGGGTTCCTGAAGCAGAGCAGCGTCAAACTGCCAGACACGTCGAGATCGACGGTCGACCCTAATACGCAAGGTCTCGATGACTGCAGGGCCATGTGTTCGAGGAATTGCTCCTGCACAGGGTATGCTCAGGCCAACATCAGCGGGAGTGGCAGCGGGTGCATATTTTGGACCACCGAGCTCACTGATATCAAGGCTTATTCCGGCGAAGTAGGACAGGACCTCTACGTCAAGCTTGCGGCCGCCGACCTGGATGCCGGTGAGTGATTCATAGATTCCCAGATCCTTGACGAACAATTCAGATATATTATGAGTTAGCACAGATGAGTAGTTTTGATGACACGCATATTGCTACTCTTTTTACTAGAATCAAGCCGTTCCAGTAAACTTTATATAGGCGTGACTGTAGCCGCATCATTCGCTGCCATGCTTGTTGTAGCTTCTCTGGCTCGCGGCATTTGCAAAATGAGGAGGAAAAGTAAGTAGCGTGCACACACTTGGCTCTATGGAATTACATTTTAGGTGATGTTTCATTCTATGGCAGAGCACTTGATTAAGGAAGAGATCAAGGACGACATGAACCCACCATTGTTCTATTTAAGCACAATTGTAAATGCAACTGGGAACTTCTCGGTCGAGAATAAGCTTGGTGAGGGTGGATTTGGGCCAGTGTATAAGGTATGATAAGCTTCACAGACTTCGCTACAGGTATTTGAAACTTGTAGTGGGGAAAAAGACGTTTATCTTGTGGTGTTGCATTCAGGGTATTCTCAAAGATCGAGAAGAGGCAATAGCAGTGAAGAGGCTATCCAAGACGTCAGGGCAAGGAATTGATGAATTTGAGAACGAGGTAAAGTTAATCGCGAAGTTGCAACACCGAAGTCTTGTTCAACTTCTTGGCTATTGCATTGAAGGAGACGAGAGAATGTTGATCTATGAATACATGAGTAATGGAAGCTTAGATAGTTTACTATTTGGTAAGACCCTCCTTCCTTCAAATAATCTATGCCAAATTGGTACCAAATTCTTTGATTATCTTCAAAATGAAAAAGATTTAAGATAATCAATTAAAGAATGAAGTGACAAGTAAATCATAATTCAATCTTCATTGGTTTGTACTTTAATGCAGATAAAGATAAAAATAAAATTTTAGATTGGGGAAAGCGTTACAATATTATTCTCGGAATCGCTCGCGGTGTTCTCTACCTTCATCATGATTCTAGATTCAGAATAATACACAGGGATCTCAAAGCAAGTAATATTCTTCTTGACAAACATATGAACTCAAAGATATCTGACTTTGGAATGGCAAAAGTATTTGGAGGAGATGAACTTGCTGGAAGAACAAAAAGAGTCATCGGAACATAGTACGTATGAGTTAGTTCAATTGTTATAATATTTACCTTCCAAAACTATAACTAATCATCGTTTATTTTACATGCAGTGGATATATGTCTCCTGAGTATGTCGTCAATGGGACATTTTCAATTAAATCTGATGTGTATAGTTTTGGAGTGTTAACCCTCGAAATCATAACTAGCAAAAGGAATAATGGAGTTTATAGTTCAACAGAACATCTAAATCTTATTGATCATGTAAGTATATATAAATGAAAGGCTAATATCAAATAATTTTTTCTTATCCTTCTAGTACAAATTGTTCGTAGATATGGAGCCTATGGAAGGAGGGTAAAGTCTTGGATTTAGTCGATGAAGCAATTGGCCATTCCTTTTCCGTGGCTGAAGTATTGAAGTGCATAAATATTGGACTCTTATGTGTGGAAGAACGTCCTGAGGATAGGCCAACAATGTCTTCAATACTATTAATGCTAAGTAATGATAGTGCACAAGCACCTCAACCGAAACAGCCAGCATTTTCTTTATCAAGAGATGAATTGAAAGCCAAAACAGACCAGGACCAGGAAAACAATGTAACTATCACAATTTTGGAGCCTCGTTAGCAAATGAAAAGACAAAAGTATGATCACACTACCATTGTTCTTTCATAAGTTTCCAAATCTTGTAATTAGGAGGCATTCTGAAATGTTTCTTGTGCTTCAAATATTTTGTAGTGAAATGAGTCAGCAGTTCAGATTTTTCCAGGTCAATGCCCTGTTGCTTGGCTGATGTTGCTGTTGTCCAGATACAGAATATCAATCTGCTCAGGAGAATATTTTGGATGGATTGGTAGGAACCTGATGCAAATGCTGTTCTTATTATCCATGCTTGGAATTAGATTCCTGCAGATTTGCATTTCCGAAACATGTAAATAAAAGCATAAGAACAGACTATCATTTCCTATGACTGCTTTCAAGCACCAGATAAGAATTCCAATCTCAAGAAAGAATCTGAAAGTTCACCTCGATGCAAATATTCTCTCTGCATTGGTTAATCCTAAGAAATATCTCAATCGAAAAGGATTCCAAAAAAAAAAAAGATAAAAAAAGGCAAAAGAAAACAAAAATTAAACAATTTCTAGCAGCATGACTTCTTTACTCATCACTTCATTTCGGATCAAGTTTTTAAATAATGTTTGCTAGGGGAATACATCATACTGCATCATGCCACCATCTGATCTGATCGCTGTAGATATAGAAAGAGGTAAATAGAACTGGACGCTGACGGAGACGACGGTCAATTGGATCAAACCTGTTTCAATGGAAGTAACTATTCATTTGCTAGTTTGCACTGAACAATCGATCAGTAGCCGTTAATCTGCCGATGTGTGGTTCCTGAGTAGAGCTCCTTGCTACCAGCAAGGCGGGAAAAAGGAACTTGATTCTGACCAGAAACGTTCCTCTGGGTACCAATCTTGTTTTCTGGCCTTGGATCAGAAACGGACCTTGAGAATGCTTGAGCAAGCTCCAATGCAGAGGCACCTTTGCTGAATCGAGGTGCTGGAACTTCAGGCTTTGGATCCTCAACAGGCTTACGCCAATTGTCAACATCAGCACGAGGTTGTGCGAGTGATCTGTCCATGTCTCTAGTATTCTTCCTGTTATCATTTCTCCATGAAGAGTTTTGCACATCTGCTATCTCATTATCTGGGTGATAGCCTCTGTTATCCAGATCCTTTACAGTCCTCTGCCCAACTGACAGCCTATCAGCTCTTTCACCAAGTTGGATGGATGAATTAGGCTCCATCTTGGAATCAATTTTAGGAACGTCATTCCTGGCCCTTGCAGAAGTGAGAAATATACAAGATCAATACGCTTTCAAATGTGCCTAACACACTTCATTGTTAAAACAAATTATCTTTAAAAATTATAATCTAAAATTAATGACTATCTTCAAAAAGTAACGTATAAGTTTTCTAAAGTTAATTTACTTTGTAAGCAAGTCCATCCATGCCACTAATTTGTGTTGCATCACTTTCAATTTTATGGGTGTTAATAGCGTTTTAGGAGTCTTGTCTAATATTGTCAGATCAAAAAATATTAAATATACAAACATTTGAATTGTAAATCTAGAAAATAGATCTAGTCATAATTTCTTGATCTTGCTGAACCACAACTCTATAAGGATATTTGAGATCCAAGTTACAGGTTTATAAAAGAGGCAATAGGTTGGAAAACAATAACAAAGTTGTCTTCTACAGTAAGACTATTGTTTATGTGTCGTAATGTTTTAAGCCTTAAAAACTAAAAAGTGTCCTATAAACTAAAGAGTGTAAATCTGACGATGAAATACCTCTTCAATATAAACAAGCAGTCATTAATCTTTCAATAAATATCATAAATGAAACAAGCAACAAGATGAAAGTTCATTATGCAGACAACTAGTACCTGTTGGGTGATCTGATCATGTCAACCTCATTAGCTGCAATATCTATGCCACGCTCCTTCAAAACCTGCAAAATTATGATTACAAGTCAAATACCTAAAAGAAAGTTTTAGAAGTAACAGAAACAAGGAGCTCATCCTGTATCGGGACTAAGAAAAATTCCATAAGTAGATAAATGAAGAAACTTACAAGTTCTCGTGGTCGTGCTCCACCAAAAACATTTTTCCTACAGTAAAGCAAAAATATCATGGTTCAAAATCAGTTAATATCATCAATGATTCAAGGAGAGACACTAAAGTGTAATAAATTAATGTGTTCATGTAAAATGAGAAAAGCAGAAGGCATTATTATGCATTAACAGATGAACAATCATTCCACTCAGCATCAGATAGCATTAGTGGATTAAGAATGTCAAAATGAAATAAGGCATATATTTATACCTTTACTGTAAAACAGCCACTTGTGGAACCTAGGAAATAAGATATTGTCCTTATATTTCATTTTAAGATATTAAAATTCTATGAGTGAATGTAGTGTTCCTCTCCCTCCTCTCCCTCCAAAATCTCCATTTCTCATTCCTTCTCCTACCACCTTCTGCATCAAATCATTGGATGATCTAAGATGCACAAGATTAGATAACATGATCATTGTTGAAATGCAAGCATTATGCAATAATGGTTTGAACTGATAAACCACATACCTAAGAGAATGATAAAGATGGGATTAGTTGGTTTAGTCTCTTTTGCAAAATAGTGAGGGCTTTTGTGTGCTTGTCTGATTGTAACTTGATGCCTGGTGTTCAAAGGGTTATTCAAAGAGTTAAAAGAGACAAGGTATGCGATTGCTCTTCATTATCATTTTTACCTAAACTGAGTTCCCCATCTTTTGATACAATGGTGTGGACAACTGCCAATTGCTAGACACTTTTTTTTATTAGCTCATAATGATTTGTGATCTATTAATCATTTGTGAACCCTTTTAAACAATTCTCTATCCATTGGATTTAGGTCTTAGCTTAGGTCAAACCAGATGAAATTGCTGGTTTTCTTCTAGTTTTTATTTTGGTATATGTAATGCAAGTGTCGATCTACTATCCAATGACCTCCTTTCTCCGAAATTTGTTAGTATATTAGACTTGAAATATAATCCATTTGAACCAATAAAGTACTAATAACATTTATATAAACTAATTTCTTAGTATTTTATGTCTCTAGGATTTACTCTTTTTTTTTTTTTTTGCAATAGGTATGGACAGATTTGGCTTTCTAAAAAATTCAGTGAATGAGCAGATTTGTCTTTCTCCAAAATTATGACAATATTGAATGTAGAGAAATACACAGAAATACACTAGTGAACAAAATGAATCTCTGTAATCAACATAAAAAACCACATCATGAAGAAACTGATAGAACAGACTAGGTTCAATAGGACAATAAGGGAACACTGCTGAAAGAAAGCAACCAAAAAGAAACATAGAATTGGAATCAAAAATCATTATTCTAGATAAATCATTTGTTTGGTATTTGACAGGTTATGGAACAAAAATTCTAAATTTATGATTACATCAAAACCAAGGAAGTTGTTGGAACTTTTGAGAAACACTAATCATCACCATTAAGAAGTTGTTAGAACTTTTGAGAAATACTAATCATCACCATTAAGCCATGTTTGTCACAACTATTTGAAGTCTGCTAACTTTAGAGCAATACCAATTCCTACCAAAATATAATCTCCCAATCAGAAAGATTTTAAAAAATTAATCGTTTTGGAATCCTATTTTGGTTTGTTTCTAGGATCTTAACAGAGAAGAGGAACTATCAGGGTCCAAAGTACATTAACAAGACATTTTCTTCCAGTGACAAATTTGTTTCTTGATTGTTAAATATTTCAATGGAAAATCATCATGTTTGAAACATGTGGTTCAATCCTAAGAAAAGGAACTATTCCTTTCTACTGCAATCCAAGTAGAAGAATCAATTTTTTAGATCTTTGTCATTTCTATGTAATGAGAATTTATTTTCTTTTGGAATAGCTAGAGGAGCAATTCCAAGACACTGGGCAGGAAGAGAAATATCTAGACCAGCTCAGGTCACTCAAACCATTCAACAGGAAAGAGATATAACAAACAAAAACATGGTGCCTTGATGTTCACTAGTATTTGTTGATCCTTGGCATTTAAATTCAGTAAAAGGAATCACTCCAAATAACTTTATGAAAGTATAGAAATGTAGGGTAGTAATGACCAATTCCTAGCATGACTTCAGAATGGAATGATATATCATGTACCGAGATACGAACACAGAAACAAGACCACATAGTAAAGTTGAGGTACAAATTATAATATCAAAAGTGTTAAAGAGCTGAAGGAATGATAAAATAATTATAAACTAGTATGAAGATGACAAGATTAACCCTAACTGAAACATGGCTGGGTGAATAAAATGATACATGTGAAACACTTCTTCACCATCGCCAAGTTAGTAACGACAATTGAGGCCTGGTTTGATCCTATATAGAGAAGGCAAATATATATGTTTTACAAAGTGTAACTAGAGAATAACATTCTGTTAATTAACCCCTACCTATTATTATATAGAAATCAACACCACTCATGTGGGTGTCTAGCCTAGATGAGAAAAATGAAATTATGTCAAAAAGTTCATTCCTAATGCTTAACGGTGTTTATGGTAAAGTTAGGTGATCATTTATAAATATGTATATTACTAGAGAAATTGTTTTGCATAGAATTCAATGATCAATAAAATCCATGTAGTCAATGCCAAATGTTGGTACTCACAATTTTTTTTATCTAGAAACCAAATAATTGAATCATATAAAAATCTTCATACTGAATCCCTCAAAGTATTTTCAGTTTTTCCATCGATATTAGACAAAACAATCAATTAACATGATCTAAAAAGTGAACTAGCAGCTGAAATAGATCACCCATAGTGTGAAATCCATCTACATCTTGGATATGCAATTTAGGACTTTGACCAACATGACAGTTTCATAAGTTAGTTTAAACAAAATTCAAATAGGAAGACAAGACAAACAAGGCTGTTGAGAAATACTCAGAGTTAATCAGCAAGAAAGCAAAAGGACTCAAATAAAAAGCTACTAAAAGGTTCAAACAAATGAATAGACATCAGTCCTGTAACAAATGTGAGATAATAAGATCACAAGTTCAGCATAAAGTGAGATCCCAACCTCTCCTTGTTACCATTTCCTTCAGGCTGTTCAATAGGACGTGAACGAGGCTTCAAATTCAATCTGGGGCGTTCAATTGTTCGATTTCCTTCATCTGCTCCTGCCGGCCCTGGTTTTGGCAAATTCGAATTGCCATGCATTTCATGGATACTCTGAACTTGCACTGAATTCATGGATACCTGATATGCCTACACAAGTGCCAAATAAAAATCACATATTATAGATAGGACTTCAGATGCATAGAAAATTTACCAGCAACAAGAAGATTGTTCATAGTGGGGGAAAAAGGATAGATGTCATCTACACCTGCTTGTCGTCAAAATCCCTAATTTGAATATCTAAAGATTCCAGTGGCTTCCTTCGTGGGAGGAGCTTTAACTTTGGACGCTCTAGCACCTCCTCCTCATGTACTTTTGACCCAGTGAACATCCCATCGCTGGAAGCTGGTCGAACACCTTCAATCAAGTAACCTGTAGTTTGTTTCTCGTTCACCTCAGGGTACATTGGAGATCTTGCTGGATGCTGATTCTGTACCCTAACCGGATAAGAACCTGGTAAAGTCCTCTCCTTGACTTCTGCATAGGCCACCGCCGATGAAGCTGATTTTGGATTCTCCCTCTCTCGATCACGATCGATGCCATCCTCAGTTCGCACTGTCTCACCGAATCTTCTTTCCAATTCTTCTCTGTCAAGGGGTCTAATGGTATCCACCTCTGGGGACTTTAAGTGCCATCTGCCCGATGATACCTTCTCAACCGCGCTCGCCTGTGCGAGCCTCGATGCCGACAATACAGGCTGAGTCGGCAAGGAAGGCGGCGGATCACTCCCGACTTCCTTCCTCGGACCCCACGCAGATCCCACGTTGCTGGAGGGAGGAGGAGAGCGAGAAACAGGGCCAGGGGAAGGAACGGAGGCGACAACGAGGGAGGGAACTATCGGGCTCAAGATGGGGTGCTTGGGCTCAGATCTGAGCGGAGCAGGGGATCGGAGAGTATCGTCTGGGGCAGCAGTGCGGCGGGGAGCCGAGGAGGCGTCGAATGGCTTCCTTTCATCCTCATCAAAGTGCCTGCCGATGTGGGGCGGGTGTGAGAGGAAAACAGCGGGCCGTTCGTCGAGGGCTCGTGCAGAGGCGGAACCGGCGCCCGCAGATCCAGGACGGGGCCGGAGAAAGTGGTGACTTTGAAGGTCGGACCTGCCAACGCCGGATGGCGCACCCATGCCCCAAGCACCAGGTCGATCGTTCGGTCTGGCGGAACTGCACAACAGGAGAACGAAAAAGAAGAAAGATTCAGTTTTACCCCTTCGAAGCGACTCTGAAAAGCCAAGAGCAGTACGTAATAAGAACAAGGAAAATTTGTACGCGTTGTTGATGTTGCTGCCTGGCGCGGAGGGGAGGACGAGTTGGGAAGGGATGGAACCGCCATGGAAATCCTTAAGCGTCATGGTCGTAGAAGCCTTCTTCTTCGACATCATCTCAAACTCCTCGCTCTCCTCCTCCTTCTCCTTCTCCTTCGCCTTTGGTTCCCTGTGGCTTAGAACGTCTTATATAGAAAAGAATCGAGAAGAAAGCGAAACGATCACAAGAGTAGGAGAGATCTCGACGGTGATGGAAGCGGAAGATGGACACGGAATCACGGATGCATAGAGTTGGTGGTTATCATTACACTTGTGGGCACATAATGGGCCTTTTATTTGGGCCTTCTATTTATCTAACTATCTATTAAAAAAAATAATATTATATATTTTCTGATTTATGCGTATCTATTCTAATTAATTAAAATACTGTAACGGCAATTGAATTTTGTCGTCTAAATAATATCTTCCTAAATAAAAAGATAAATCAATAAATATGCCTTAATTCTACCTATAAATAATGTAACGCCCCAAAATTTTCAAAAATAATTTCATAAATATTTTATGATTTTTCTGAAATTTT
>JBAMIE010000049.1:2702130-2713876 GCA_037177295.1 Kaempferia parviflora | reverse complement strand
ATTAAATTAATATGTATATCGATAATTAAATTATGAATATATGAATAAGAATAAATAGAATATTCTAAAGAATATTTTTTTTTAGTGTGAAATGGTATGAATGGGTTGGAGCTGAAATAGTGTTTGGTACTGGAATTGCACGTGCGAAAATGACATTAAATTTGATGTTATGGGTTGGAGATGGTCTTAGGAGCAGAGGATTCCACGCCACGATCGAGGCAGTGGAGCAAGCTTCAAGCGGCAACGAATTGAGGTCTCTCCGTCACCGGAGTTGTACGTTGCGGGTTGGAGCTTCCGGCGGGGTTGAAGAAGGAAGACAATTGATTTCATCTCCTAGATATGGGTTAGGGCTACCTTTCGTAGGATTGGTAAGATGTTTCGATATGATTTCTGCAAACGTATGAGGTATTCTTTTCGGGTTTTCTATCTTGATTTGAGTAGTTTGGTGGCTTATGGTAGGAAAATTAGGATTTCGGGTGAAGGCTACTTTTCTTTTGTATCTGAAGTAGAAATTAAAGCATTAGGGTTCTGATTTTGTTGTGGTTACTAGATATACGAATTTGTTTATGATCCAAGACTCAATTCTTGAGTGAATGTGCTATTATTTGTGTGTATGAAGCGGATTTGTGTCATCTGATGATTTGGATTTGCTTGATTGGGTAAATCTTGTTGGGTAAGCTGTGAGGAGTCTTACTATAATTGTTTCCGAGTGAATTATGTGGCAGAAACACTAAGAATAAATGTTTTGTAGAGGTACTAGGAAGGAGGTTGCTAATCTTCACTCGGGGACATGCTGGAATTGGATGTTTGGTTGCATCTTATTAGTGTTGGTTTCATTGGGCAAATAAGAAACATTTAGTTTAGATATTATTAATTCATTTGTGCTTAAAGAATTTTAATACATGTACACATTGTTTTTAGTTGAAGTGTCAAATCAATTTTGGTCTCACTGAAAATTGCATCACAGAAGATAAATTAGGTATTTTGTTTTCAGCATATAATGCCATATAGTGAATTTGTTTTATAATTGTTGAGTTTGGTTTTCGATCAATTTTAGCTGACAGTGAATAGATATAGTTGCAAAATAGATATAGTTGTAACTCTTGCATACTGGTATATGATTTGAATGATTCCTTTAACTGAATATGTTGATGAGTACGGGCATAGGTGGTAACAGTACGGGGAAGGTGCCTTGGGATGAGCTCCAAGGATGGCCTTTCCAATATCCAAAGATATAAAGGAATACTGTAAAAAGCCATGAAGATATGATTTATATTCTCCAAGGAGGTACCTCCCAAATGGATTATGAATAAGAATTATGGAAATGGACTCTAAACAAGATTACCACCAAATGCATAGTATTCATGTTAGATAGTAAGGTTCACGGTTGTGTTTTATGACGCTGGTGGTGTGAATATTGTTTTGGAATGAGTTATGCAAGTTTGGTTTTATTATATGTATAATCTGGTTTCTTTTGGAAGTGGTGTGCTTGTTGTGCTCTATTACTCTGTTAATCTAGTTATTCTATTGGATGAGAGACATGATGGCAAAAAATACGTACTAAAGTAAATACTAAGACCTTGAACAGTTTATTATATTTTATTTTGTGAGATAGTATTAGATAAGAGGCTAAATAAGTGGACATGATTTATTGAACAAATGTGTAAATTGCATTGACTAGGATGGATGATGGTGAAGTTGTGTCATTGTCTGATAGCTTATCACAAAATCTTTTACATGAGTAAATACCAGTAAAGATTTTATTGCCGTTTATGGGTTACATTAATAGAGTATGTGGTTTTATTTTGCCGTCATAGTTCAAATTCCTTTTGTGAAGTTGACGTAATTAAGTTGGTAGTATTCCATTTATTTCTCCATCTATGTTTCTGCTCTATTTCATGTTTAGGTGTGAAATCCACTTGTTGAGTTGTCGACTCACTGAAAATTTTATGCAGATACTAGCAAATTCGTCGAAAAGGTATGGAAGACTTGGAGGCTAAGTAGCTAGGGAAATAAATGGCAAAAATCACACACTGTTCGGGGACTCAACGAAGCATTGCAAATAAATTTCATTTTTTTTAATTTTCTGTTGATTACAAATATTCAGTGACTGTGCAAAAATCTGAAAACTGGATATATACCTTCTTTACTGTTATTGTTTTGTTCATGGTGCATTAGTTCTAGGTACATGAAGAGCTGTTCTATAGCTATGTTGATTGGTCGAGCATATGAAAGATTTCAATATAGATATAAATGGCATTTTTCTTAAATCTGTTCATGCTATGATGTTTGTGTACGAAATGTGGATATTTTAGTTGGTATCAGAGCCAAAGTTTTGATCCCTTCAGAACAGTGTGTGTATGCCAATTTATCAAGGATGTGGATACTTTGCCTTCAAGTCTGTAAGAATTACCATTATCAGTTAAAGCTGGAATTTAAATAAGATTATGTATGCATGAAAAGTGATAATATGAATATTCTGGTTATAGAGGGTATGGCGTCCTGAAAGATCAATAGTGTTGTTGGAGGTCAGAATAGCCAGTTTCTGTCGGAACTTATAGCCTTGTTACATGAGCAAAACTGCATTCAGGGAGAACATATTCATCAACTACTGGGAGCCAGGTGCAGGAGGGTACTCATAGCAGCCCCACTGGGGGAGCTAACCCAGTTTACTAACAGTTCAGGGAACTGAGGCACTACTGATCCGATAGTTGCACAAGGATGGGTATGGTCATTGGAGACGATCTATGATTTTATGTAGCTTACTGATGCAGATAAAGTAAGGTGTGTCATATTCATGTTACGTGACGAGGCTCGTATATGGTGGGAGGGAGCGCACCTTGCGGTGGATGTTGCTACCTTGACTTGGGCTGGTTTTAAAGAAGTGTTCTATTAGAAGTACTTCACAGCGGACAACAGAACTAGATTGGCAAGAGAATTTCTTGAGATGGGACAGGAGGACATGACTATAGCAGACTATGTCTGAAAATTTGAAAGGGGACGGTATTTTTGTGCCGATGATTGCTGGGACCCTCATGAGGAATTAAAGCATTTTATAGGAG
This sequence comes from Kaempferia parviflora, assembly GCA_037177295.1. NCBI lineage: Eukaryota > Viridiplantae > Streptophyta > Magnoliopsida > Zingiberales > Zingiberaceae > Kaempferia > Kaempferia parviflora. The sequence goes on along the minus strand of JBAMIE010000049.1, from coordinate 2,710,814 downwards.
GGTTACGAGCTGCAATTCGTCATGATATCAGATTGAGTCGAGTCACTACTTTCAGAGAAGCTGTTGACAAGAGACTGATGTCTGAGAGAGACTGGATTGAGATGGTTAAGGAGGCACAAAACAAAAGGACCAGTTATCAAGGAAGAAAGCCACAGGGGCCAAGTAAGAAGAGAATTACTCGGGGGAAACAACACCAGGGTTTGGCACAGCAGGTGCAGCGACCGTTGGGGGGTGCTCCTACCCACAAGGCAGATGATAAAGTTCAACGTCACAAATGCGGAAAGGTACATTCTATACAGTGTCTGATGGGATCAAATGTCCATTATATGTGCAAGAAATCGGAACATTTTGCTAAGGATTGTCCTCTACTTAAAGAACCAGTTAAGGGAAGAGTTTACTATTGGTGGTAAAAGGTGAATCGCTTGCCCCCAGCGCCTCCGTCAACCTGTCTAAGGCCAACAAGGGGAAGAGTGTTTACTATGACGCAGGAGCAGGTGGATTTGGATTCTGCCATCATCACAGGTATGATTCATATTAATGGTCTGTCTGCTTATGCATTAATTGATTCGGGAGCTACCACTCATTTATCTCTTCGGCTTATGTCACAACGTTGGGAATTCTACCTGAAAGAATGAATGTGGGGTTTAACATTTCTTTGCCCTCAGGGGAGGAATTGCACAGTAATAGTGTAGTAAGGAACTGCCAGATGGCGGTGCAAAAGCCATGTTATGAATGTGGAATTTATTGTTTTAAGCATGATTGAGTTCGATGTGATTCTAGGAATGAATTGGCTAACACGACATGAGGCGGTCATCAACTGCAAACTGTGGACAATAGGGTTGAAGTTATCGGGGAAAGATACTTTTATTTTTAATGCCAATTTAACATCAAGTTTATCATGTATCATTAAAGCATGTAAGGCCAGAAGAATGATAAGTAAAGGGTGCAAAGGGTATTTGGTACATATATCTGTAGACTCGGAGTCATCTAGACAGGATTTACTAGAAGTGGAAGTAGCTCGTGACTTTCCAGAGGTATTTCCGGATGATATTTCGGGTCTGCCTCCCAACAGAGAGATAGAGTTTGGGATTGAATTGATACCAGAACCACTCCGACGTCCATAGCACCCTACCGGTTGGCACCCATGGAAATGAAGGAGTTAAGGAGCAGTTACAGGAGTTGCTAGATAAGGGTTTCATTCGGCCCAGTGTGTCGCCATGGGGAGCACCAATGCTATTTATTTGCAAAAAGGATGGGACAATGCGACTCTACATTGATTACCGAGAATTGAATCAGGTTACAGTTAAAAATAAATACTTTTTACCTTGAATTGATGATCTTTTTGACCAACTACAAGGTGTAGTGGTATTCTAAAAAATTGATCTGAGATCCGGTTACCATCAGGTGAAGGTAAAGGAGGAGGATGTTCATAAAACCGCATTTAGGACTCGATGTAGTCACTACGAGTTCCTAGTTATGCCGTTTGGACTTACTAATGCCCTGACAGCCTTTATGGACCTAATGAATCAGATTTTTCAACCATATTTGGATTAATTTGTTATTGTTTTCATCGATGACATATTGGAGTACTCACGTAGCTGCGAGGAACACCGTCAACACTTGGTGGTGGTGTTGCAGACATTGAAGGACAAATGCTTATACGCAAAGTTTAGAAAATGCGACTTCTGGTTGAAACAAATTTCCTTTCTAGGTCATATTATCTCGGAAAAAGAAATAGAGGTGGATCCAGCTAAGGTGGAAGCAATCCAGAATTGGGTAACTCCGAAAAATGTTACTGAAATCCAGAGTTTTCTAGGGTTGGCGGGCTATTATAGGAGATTCATTCATAATTTCTCACGGATTGCCCTGCCTTTGACTACATTGACCAAGAAAGGAGTAAAGTACGGATGGACAGACAGATGCGAAAGGAGCTTTGGAAATTGAAAGAGAGGTTGATGTCAGCGCCAGTGCTTACTATTCCCAGTAGCACCGGACAATTTGTGGTTTACACTGATGCATCCAAGAATGGGTTAGGAGCAGTGCTGATGTAGAACAAAAAAGTGATTGCTTATGCCTCTCGGCTGCTCAAGGGGCACGAGCAACGTTACCTCACCCATGATTTGGAGTTGGCAGCCATTGTTTTTGCTTTAAAAATTTGGAGACATTATCTGTATGGGGAACGATGTGAAATCATCACCGATCACAAAAAGTTTAAAATATCTCTTCACACAGAAGGAACTGAATATGGGGCATAGGCGATGGTTAGAACACGTGAAGGACTATGACTGTGATATTAGCTATCATCTAGGTAAAGCTAATGTGGTAGCAGATGCTTTGAGCCGCAAGTCTGCAATATTAATGCAGATGATAGTCCAATAACAACTGGTATCAGAATTTCAACGAATGAATTTGGAGGTGCTAAGACCGAATGAGCAGAGTAGATTGTCTGGATTGACAATTACAGCAGATCTACTTAACCAAATTCGGGAGGGGCAAGCATCAGATCTGCAATTGGTAGAGTGGAAACACAGGGATGAAATCAAGGGTCGCACTACCTATCCGACAGTGGAAGAAATGGTGCGATATAAGGTCCGTATATGGGTGCCCAGTGAGAGCACACTAAGGAAAGATTTGATGAGGGAAGCACATGAGACTCCTTACTCGGTTCATCCTGGAAGTATGAAAATGTATAAAGATATGCAATTACTATATTGGTGGCTGGGCATGAAGAAGGACATAGCTAAGATGGTTCATGAGTGCCTCACGTGTCCACAGGTGAAGGCTGAACATCAGAAGTCTGTAGGGTTATTAGAGCCACTTCCGATACCCACTTGGAAGTGGGATGATATAGCTATGGACTTTATAGTTGGACTACCCACTGCACCGAGAGGATCAAATGCTATATGGGTGATAGTGGATCGACTGACAAAATTTGTACATTTCTTCCTAGTTAAGACAACTTATACCATGACGCAATCTGCATAATTATATATACGGGAGATTGTCCGGTTACATGGAATACCCATTCGAATTGCATCTGATAGGGATCCAAAATTTACGTCTAGGTTTTGGGAGAGTTTACATCGGGGGTTGGGAACCAAGTTCACCTTTAGTACTGCTTTTCATCCCCAAACAGATGGTCAGTCAAAAAGGGTTAACCAAATTCTTGAGGACATGCTACGCGCTTGCGTGATTGATTTTAGGGGGAATTGGGAATCAAGGTTACCTTTGGTGGAGTTTACCTACAACAATAGCTATCAAGCTACTATCGGTATGGCTCCATATGAAGTGTTGTATGGGAGAAAGTGTAGAACCCCCTACACTGGGACGAGGTAGAGGAGAGGGCAGTTCTTGGTCCGGAGATGTTGACCCACACGGTAAGCCTAGTGGCTAAGATACAAGATAGAATGCGAGCGGCACAGAGTCGTCAAAAAAGTTACGCAGATCAGCGACGAAGGAACTAGGAGTTCAAGGTGGGGGATCATGTATTCCTAAGGTCTCACCGATGAAGGGGGTAATGAGGTTCAGGAAAAAGGGAAAACTCAATCGAAGATACATTGGACCGTATGAAGTATTGGATCAGATTGGAACTCGAGCATACCGGGTGGCGTTATCTCCTCACTTATCAGGAGTTCACAATGTGTTTCATATTTCTATGCTCAGGAAATATATTTCTAACCCCGCCCATGTGATTCATCAAAAGCCAGTGTAGTGGATGCCGAATCTATCATATGAGGAGACACCAGTACGGATCTTGGATAGACAGGTTGGAAAGTTAAGAAATAGAACAATTGTAATGGTGAAAGTTTTATGGAAGAATCAGCTCGTAGAGGAGGCTACATCGGAGACTGAAGAAAATATGTACAACCGCTACCCTGAGCTATTTGGTAAGTAAATTTCGCGGTCAAATTTTTTTTAGGGGGGAAGAGTTGTAAAGTCCACTTGAAAAAAATAAAAAATATATATATATATTGTTAAATTAAGATAGGAAATTGAATAAATTCAAAGTGATAAGTTGATGCTCTCGGAATTAATAATGATGGAGAATTTTATTTTCGAAAGTTTATTTGATAGAATTATTAGGTATAACGGATTTAATTAGGCCAGAGGGGACTTCGTAACCTAGGGTAAAAGCCCACAAGAAAAGCCAACCCATCTCTCTTAATTGCTCGGTCGGGATTAATCCCTTCGGCCCGATCAATTTCCCACACCGAGCCGCGAGGTGTCTTAGGGAGCGGAGGATTCCACGCCACGATCGGGGCAGTGGAGCAAGCTTCAAGCGGCGACGAATTAAGGTCTCTCCATCACCAGAGTTGTACGTTGCGGGTTGGAGCTTCCGGCGGGGTTGAAGAAGGAAGGCAAGTGGTTCCATCTCCTAGATATGGGTTAGGGCTACCTTTCATAGGATTGGTAAGATGTTTCGATATGATTTCTTCACACGTATGAGGTATTCTTTTTGAGTTTTCTATCTTGATTTGAGTAATTTGGTGGCTTATGGTTGGGAAATTAGGATTTCGGGTGAAGGCTACTCTTCTTTTGTATTTGATGTAGAAATTGAAGCATTAGGGTTCTGATTTTGTTGTGGTTACTAGATATACGAATTTGTTTATGTTCTAAGACTCAATTCTTGAGTGAATGTGCTATTATTTGTGTATGAAGCGGATTTGTGTCCTTTGATAATTTGGATTTGCTTGATTGGGTAAATATTGCTGGGTAAGCTGTGAGGAGTCTTACTATAATTGTTTCCGAGTGAATTATGTTGCAGAAACACTAAGCATAAATGTTCTGTAGAGGTGCTAGGAAGGAGGTTGCTAATCTTCACCTAGGGACATGCTGGAATTGGATGTTTGGTTGCATCTTATTTGTGTTGGTTTCATTGGGAAAATAAGAAACGTTTAGTTCAGATATTATTAATTCATTTGTGCTTTTAATACCTATACACATTGTTTTTAGTTGAAGTGTCAGATCAATTTTGGTCTCACTGAAAATTGCATCACAGAAGATAAATTAGGTATTTTGTTTTCAGCATATAATGACATATAGTGAATTTGTTTTGCAATTGTTGAGTTTGGTTTTTGATCAATTTTAGCTAACAGTGAATAGATATAGTTGTAAAATAGATATAGTTGTAACTCTTGCATACTGGTATATAATTTGAATGCTTCCTTTAACTGAATATGTTGATGAGTACGTGCATAGGTGATAACAGTACGGGGAAGGTGCCTTGGGATGAGCTCCAAGAAGGGCCTTTCCAACATTCAAAGATATAAAGGAATACTGTAAAAAGCAATGGAGATATGATTTATATTCTCCAAGAAAGTACCTTCCAAATGGATTATGAATAAGGATTTTGGAAATGAGCTCTAAACAAGATTACCACCAAATGCATGGTATTCATTTTAGATAGTAATGTTAACGGTTGTGTTTTATGACGCTGGTGGTGTGAATATTGTTTTGGAATGGGTTATGCAAGTTTGGTTTTATTATATGTATAATCTGGTTTCTTTTGGAAGTGGTGTGCATGTTGTGCTCTATTACTCTGTTAATCTAGTTATTCTATTGGATGAGAGACATGATGGAAATAAAATGCGTACTAAAGTAAATACTAAGACATTGAACAGTTTATTATATTTTTTTTGTAGATAGTATTAGATAAGAGGCTAAATAAGTGGACATGATTTATTGAACAAATGTGTAAATTGCATTGGCTAGGATGGATGATGGTGAAGTTGTGTCATTGTCTGATAGCTTATCACAAAATCTTTTGCATGAGTAAATACCAGTAAAGATTTTATTGCCGTTTATGGGTTACATTAATAGAGTATGTGGTTTTATTCTGCAGTCATAGTTCAAATTCCTTTTGTGAAGTTGACGTAATTAAGTTGGTAGTATTTCATCTAATTCTCCACCATCTTTCTGCTCTACTTCATGTTTAGGTGTGACATTCACTTGTTGAGTTGTGGACTCACAAAAAATTTTATGCAGATACTAGCAAAGTCATCGAAGAGGTAAGTAGCCAGGGAGACTTGGAGGCTAAGTAACCAGGGAGATGAATGGCAAAAATCACACACTGTTCGGGGTCTCAAGGAGGCATTGCAAATAAATTTCATTTTTTGTTATTTTCCGTTGCTTACAAATTTTCAGTGACTCTGCAAAAATCTGAAAACCGGATATATACCTTCTTTACTGTTATTGTTTTGTTCATGGTGCAATAGTTCTAGTTACATGAAGAGCTGTTCTATAGCTATGTTGATTGGTCGAGCATATGAAAGATTTCAATATAGGTATAAATGGCATTTTTCTTAAATCTGTTCATGCTATGATGTTTGTGTACGAAATGTGGATATTTCATTTATGCCCTAGAACCCCACAACGTAATGGATTAGTAGAATATAAAAATAGAACCCTAAAAGAGACTCTAAGAATAATGCTAAATGAATACAATCTACCTAAATATTTTTAGGTTGAAGCCGTTAATATGGCTTATTATGTCCAAATTAGAATTGTAATAAACAAATCACTAAACAAAACCTCATATGAAATTTATTTCAATAAAATACCTAATATAAAATATTGAAAAGTATTTGGTTGTAATCTACACATTTTAAACCTTAAAGATTACTTAGGAAAATTTACATAAAAAATTTAACATGAAATTTTTAAAGGATACTCATCAACTAGTAGGGCCTATAGGGTGTATAACAAATCTACTTTTAAAATAGAAGAAACAACAAATATTATTTTTGATGAAAATATAAATACTAACAATGAAAATAAAAAACTATATACTTTGATAATACCAGTAATCAACTTAACTCAACTCATCAAGAAGAAGAAGGAGGAATAAGACAAAATGAACAAGCTGTAAAAACAAATCAAAGAACAATCCATGTAAATCCAGATCATCCAATTGATCAAATCATAGGGAATCTTGAGTTAAGAGTTCAAACCTGATTAACCTTTAGGAATCTAAGACAAATAGCATTAATATCTAAAATTGAACCTAAAACCATAGATGATATATTATCTGAACCTGACTGGGTAATTGTAATGCAAGAAGAATCATGTCAATTTGAAAGAAATCAAGTTTGGGATTTAATAACTCCACCTAAAAATAAGTCAGTAATCGACACTAAGTGGGTCTTTAGAAATAAGTAAGATGATAAAGGAGAAATTATTCAAAACAAAGGTTGACTAGTTGGTAAGGGGTTTAGTCAAGTTGAGGGACTCGACTACGACAAGACTTATTCCTTGGCAGCTAAACTTGAATCCATAAGGATGCTGCTCCTATGCAATACACAAAGGATTCAAGTTATATAAAATTGATGTTAAATCTGCATTCTTAAATGAGCTAATTAAAGAGGAAGTCTATGTAAGTCAACCACCAGGTTTTGAAAGCTTAGAACATCCAAACTATGTCTTTAAATTGAAAAAAGGCACTATACGGATTAAAAAAACACTTAAAGTCTGGTATGAAAGACTGTCTAGCTTTCTAAGTTCCAAAGGGTTTAAAAAAGGACAAATTGACCCAACACTTTTTATAAAAACCCTTGACTCAAATATTTTTATAGCCCAAGTTTACATAGATGACATAGTATTTGGGTCAACCAACTCTAAATTCTTAAAAGAATTCATAACCTTAATAGAAAATGAATTTGAAATGAACTTAGTTGGGAAGTTAAACTTCTTTTTAGGATTTCAAATTAAACAAACTAAAGATGAAAATTATGTACATTAAAGTAAATACAAAGAAGAATTAATTACGAAGTTTGGTATGGAAAGCTCTAAATAACTAAAAACACCTATGACAAATAAAATAAATCCAGATAGTGACCTAAATAGTAACTTAGCTGACTTAAAACAATGTAGAAGTTTAATAGGAAGCCTACTATACTTAACTACAAGCAAACCTGACATTATATACAGTAAGTGTTGGATCCAAAAGCATTTTAGATATCTCCACAATGACATGATTTTGTCCATTTTGGGCCTAAGCCCTCATGGTTTTGCATTTGGGCTCTACCCAAAAGGCCTCATACAAATGGAGATATCTTTCTCTTATAAATTCATGATCTTTCCTATGTATTTTTCAATGTGGGACTATGTTTGCAATCTTGCAATCCCAACAATCCTCCCTCCCCTCAAACAAAGGACCATAAGCCCCCTCAAATGGAAAGTTTATCCATTTGACGTCTGATTCTCGACCCACCAGGACTTCCTGCCCCTCGGTCTAACCGGTTTACCAGGACTTCCTTATTTAGCCGCAACTAGGACTTCCTACCTGTTGTCTGGTCCTCTTGATTCAAACATGGGAGCTCCTACTTCCTTTATTCGAGGTCAATATTTTACTCACATGGTTCTATTGGATCATGACTCTTATGTACAGTCGGTGATTAGTCCTCCACAATGACATGATATTGTCCACTTTGTGCATAAGTTCTTATGATTTTGTTTTTGGGCTCTACCCAAAAGGTCTCATATCAATGGAGATATCTTTCTCTTATAAACTCATGATCATTCTTATGTATTTTTAATGTGGGACTATGTTTGCAACCTTACAACCCTGTGATGAGCGTAGATTATACCTATTATTTTACATCATTATCGCTCATCATTTGGATTTCATTATTTATGATCTGCGCTATTTCATTCCCTTTTATATTATTTTCAGCATAATTACGTCA
>JBAMIE010000049.1:2675969-2687388 GCA_037177295.1 Kaempferia parviflora | reverse complement strand
CGTGTGGATACCATAGAGGTACGGTTACTCTTACCGTACCGAGATCCGGCAAAGACTTGATCGAGCGGGATAAGCGACGGGCACGCGACAAAGGTATAATTCTATCATGTAGATCTAAAGTAGTTTAGATAGTTTAAAGAAAAATGAACATATTTTTCACAAGGATCTTCTGGAAGGGATCCATTCCGCTGCGGTTGTGAGAAGTATTCGCCCGCAAAATTTTTATTTTGCATGCCTAGATCCCTACACACATATCAAATGTCAGATCACCTAAAGGTGATTGGATATTCAGACTCCTATTTTATTGGATGTTTGGATAGCAAGAGGTCCACTTCAGGCTATATTTTCATATTTGTTGGAGGGGCTTTATCTTAGAAGAGCATCAAATTGACATTAATATCTACTTCTACTATAGAGGCAGAGTTTATAGCATGCTACGATGCATCCAATCACGAGATTTGGCTGTGAAACTTCATCACAATATTGTAGATCGTTGATAATATTAACAAGCCATTGAGGATCAACTTTGATAATAAAGTCACAAAACTTTATGTCAAGAATAACTACACAGTTCGTCGAAGTCCAAGTACATCAACATCAAATTTCTAGTAGTTAAAGAAAAAGTACAGAGTCATCAGGTGATGATAGAGCACATCAACACAGATTCTATGTTGGTAGATCCACTCACTAAGGGATTGGTGCCTAAGGTATTTCATGTGCATATTATGGATATGAGAGTCCTTCTTATGGAAGAAGTATTCATCTGCTGGGAGTCTGTATTTATTTTATTACTCTATATTTGTTAATAAAGATAAACATTTTTATTTTCATTATTGTACATACTTAAAGTTTAAAAAATTCATGGGTCTTTTATTTGTTTGACACTCTGAAATAAAGTATCATAATTTACTATTGTTGTTTAACATTTGGTAATTGCAAATATGATCAAGATTCCTTTTGAAATCATAAGGTAAAAGATCATGATTTGCTATTATAGTTTAGCATAAAGTGTTAGCTAATATGATCAGCCCCTTTTTAATTCACCTCAGGACGAGTTGAAAATTAACATATATTGATCACATTTCATGTAATTCCCATGCTACACATCCACATCTTGATTTATGTCATTAATGACATTGATATTGTGATTACTGTTAGGGCTTGTTACAGTCATATATAGTAAATATGACCTTTTTATCCTATATCAATAAAGTTAATAGACCAGATTATTTACAGGATATTCTGTACCCATAAAGTTTGATATGAACTAATGTTTTACTTGTGTGTCACATACAAACCACATATAGCCCAAGTGGGAGATTGTAGAATTTTTATCGCTTTTAGGTGGGCTTACTTGTAATTTATATATATGACAATGAACCAACCCCGTTAAGTGATCTAACTACAGTTTATTAGATTTGGGTTATTAAATGTGGGTTTATATGTGTACTGATTCATAATCCGTATCATTATTATCTATGGGTTGATAACGGATACAGATCAATATATTGGATTGGTCTCCATTGACGAAAGTTTTTCAGTGTCATCACCCTTACTCCTTAGGAAGACCTCTCCTTCATTTTCTTCTTCTTCCGTAGGATCTTGAAATTGAGAAGATGATGATTGAGACAATGACAGTTCCACTTCATTTAGGTGCATTGTCTCTATCTTGGAATTCATGATGTTAGGAAACAACATATCTAACAATTGCCTCATGAAACTTGAGACAAACACATCAAAAATCTGATCCCAAGATCTCAATTGTCTAACCTACCACTTGCCAAAATCGCTCACAATAACTTGAAAAACCAATCAACTAGTCATAGTACATTCAAAATCATGTAAGGATAGAAAGCTCGCGTGTCAACCTATTTAAGGAATATAATGTTGAGACTATGTGCTTGCCCACATTCACTCCAAGTACATACCGAAAAATTTCTCAAAAAAGCTTCATAACCCGTCTTTTGATCCTTTTTAAATTATGATAACAAGTACTATTAATGCATATGTTTTTAATTTACCTACTTATTTGAATATTAATACAATTTTTAATGTTTAGGACTTACTACCATATCGCAAGAATATTTAAGTCTTTCTATGTTAGATTGACTACAGGTCACATACCATTAGTATGGGCTCATGTTGGCTCTACAATAAGTTGACGGGGGCACTGGGGACGAATGTATTCACCTTTTTACCACATTAGTGTGGACTCCTACACTCTTATTAGTGACGTAATATTTTCATCTTACGAGTCTAAGTTATCAAAGAAATTATTTTATACACTGAAAGGAGACGATCCAAAAAAGAAAAGTCAACAACTCGTCAAGAGTTGAGTTTTATGTCGTAGAGGAGAATAATGCAAACAGAGAACCATATTGTCATTAAAATAAGCACAGATCTTCTAGTTCACAATTTTAGGTCCTCTCCTGGTCTCAAATCAGGAAGATCGTTGGATCAGATAAGAAGGAACCAATACATAGATTCATGATCTAATCCAACGACTCTCCTGATCTAGATAAAAAGAGATCAAAGAAAGAGGACCAGAGGATCTACACTACATTAAAATGACAATGATTGAAAAAAAATAAACAACAACGGTTTGATTTGGTTAAAAAGGTGTCTTCCCTTTACAACTATTTTACCTTTCCACTTGATAAAATAATCTAGCAATGTTTGAAGAAATAAACCAACAATTGTCGGATTAGGTAAAAAAGACATCTTGGTTTCATAACTACTCCACCTTTTTTACTCGATAAAGTCAAGTGATCTCTTCAATTGAGAAAAATAATACAATTTTATTTTATTAAAAGTTATCTAAATTCTTAATTTTTATAATTAGTTTGAATTTTTAAAATGTTGTTTAATTTTCCCAGAAAATTTTACTAGGTTTTATTAGAAAATTTAAAATTTTATTAGCAAAGTCTTATTTTATAAAGATTAGGTCGCGTTATCAAACAATGAAAGAGATTAGGATCACATAGATAAGTTTTGAGTTAATAAAGTATGAGAATTGATAATTTTTTATTTGGGCATGAGGATTGTATATATCTCTATCCTAATAGACATTTCCTACATTTCCTTTGGTTCGATGAGGCCTTTTAAATCAAAATTTAATAATAAATAAATTCTAACAAATATTCAAAAATATAAAAAATTTAAAATATACCTTATCAAATGGACTTTATAAATACTATTTTCCTCACATGCTAGTCTTGTTGGATCGAGGATGGTTTCGAAGGTGAAAAATGAACACAAGGTTTTAAACGTGTTGGAAATGACAACATAATTCAATTATTTATTTCTTTAACTTTGAATTTTATTTTTTCTAAATATGAAAATAAAACCTTTTTAAAAACCAAAGCATGATAATGATACTACTTTGTTTAAATCAGGTTGATTAAATTAGGAAGGATACTCTAATAGATTAAGTTTTTATCACTTTTTAAGAAAAAAATAAGCCCCTTTTTATATAATTAAACTTTTAAATTTATTATTCGATTAAGTAAATCAATTTATTTTTAACATGACAATTTTAATTTCGGCAATTGATGCCTTTAAAATTATGAAAATTTTATTTATTTTTCATTTTATAAACTACTATGATACTATATTTAAATAACAATAGGCTAATTTCCAATACTATTTTAGTGTAAATACTAAAATCAGTAACACTATGATATTATATTTCTCTCTTTTGGAAATTAACACTATTCTTGAAATCCAGTACCATAATCCTGTTATTTGAATTTGGTATCACTGTAATTGAAGGGGGAATAAAATGAGAAAAATATGTTTTTTTTTTTGGAAAATCTTAAAGTGAATTATTAAATATAATAATAATAATAATATTTATTATTATTATTATTATTATTATTATTATTATTATTATTAATTCAAATAGAAAAAATTTAATATAACATTAAAAGACCTTGACGTAAAAAATAAAATACGCACATAAACATAGAAAAGGAAACGATTATTAATATCTCTGGATGACAGGCAGTCGGTCAAATGGCCAACATACTGTCCCAGATCAGGACAGCTGTCTTTTGGTACAAGCTACCCTATCACCAGGTAGGCAGGCAGCACCACCGCCGGTCCGCCACCTCCACGTTACTTGCTTTGACTGCAAATCCACGAGAAAGACGAATGGCGTGTTAGGAATGGTAGTAGATAGATCTCTGGAAATGGAGTAGAAAACCTATGCGTGAACCTCCACCATTTCAGAAGCATTGAAAGGTAGATAGATGCTGTCATTTGGTTGCTACTGATGATGGAGGACTTCAGGTCTAGGTCTTATGGCGATGGAAGGATGGAAATGGAGGTCTACAGGAGCAGACCCCAGCCTTCAATCTCTGGAACTCATGACCTCAGATGCTACAGCGCATCCTATGCCTCTTCCCAGAGCCACACCCAAGTTCCCCAAGATATGAATCGGAAGAAGGGGAACGGCGTCTCTGTCTCCTCTTCCTCCAAGGGTGGTTGGAGTCTCAGTGACCCTGAGTTGCAGCGGAGGAAGAGGGTGGCGGGATATAAGGCCTATGCTATGGAAGGGAAGATGAAGGGAAGCTTAAAAAAAAGCTTCAGGTGGCTCAAGGACAGGATTGGGTGGTGGTGATGATTTCTTAAGGTACTACTATCACACCATCCATCACTTCCCGTTTTTAATTTTACCATGATATCAGCAGTTTAGACTTTTATGTTCATCTTAAACGTTGGAAGGATTGCATCTTTTGGACTCACTCTGAATGTTGTTGAGTAACAATGATGTTCTTAGTGTTGGGATTTCAATTTGTTGGGGTTGCATGAGATCTTAAGACTGTGCACTAGGTGTATAGCTGCAAATCTATATCTATTTTTATTATCATTCTCAATATGGATCTCATTTCTCAATGCCATTTTCAATCAACATTTTGTGGATGCATCATTTGCAGTCCTGTTTTCAGCAATCCCAGATTACTTATGGGATCCATTGAGTTCCTCTACATCAGAAACCATATTTGTAGCAGATATCAAATGCGTATTGCCCATGAAATTTATGTTTAATTTTTACCTGTATTATGAATGACCAAAAATTATCTCAAAAACAATTTTTTCCTTTGAAATATATAGGAATAATTGCATGATCTTCCTAATTACTTGTTACCTCTATTGTGATTTCTTATATGGATATTCTGCTGATCAAAGTCCTACATTAGAAAGAGATGAAAAAAATCATGAGTTTAAAAAGATAAAAATATATCCATTGGTACTAATGAGGCATTTTGGGTAGAACCAAAAAATAAAACTATGAGGCTTTAGACCCAAAGTGGATAATACCATACTATTGTAGAGATATGTGAATTTCTTTTAGTCACAACAAATGGTATTAGAGCCATGGTCCAGACTAGATGTCATGTGAGATGACCTTGAATGAAAATGAAGGAGGCCCAGAGCAGATCAAGGTGACCAGATGCTTGCGTGGAGGCCCGGGAAAGAGGGACATTGATCTGAAGTTGTATTTTAAACCAAGTATCTTACATTTTAGCATAATTAGAGATATTGGAAGGCAAAATTAATACAATATAATTACAAATCCATGCTTATAAATTATAACATTAATAGTCATACAATGCAGTAGAGCCTCCAATATTAAAACCATTGGATTCTTTTTTTTAATGGAACTCTTTCACTATAATTAATATTATTAGAATTTATTGATACTTACAAATTTCATGGAGTAAATAACTCCTATTAGTTAGTGATTGGGATGGATAACGGTTGATTTACTATTTATGTAATCACATTTAGGTAAATTATATATCAAAACAATGAAACTTGGGTTGGATTGGATTAACTGATATTTTGAACTAGATATCCATATCCAACCTAACATAAAAAATGCAATATAATTTTGAACGGTGAATTAAGCAGAAACAAAAATAATTTAAATTTTTAGGACAGGCCAAATTGAGTCAAATAGGATATGTATCAGACTGATTTTTTGCCCAACCCTAGCCTCTAAGGGGTGTGTGGAATTGAAGATTTACTTATGTTATTCATTGAAGTGAAACAGAAGCTTAGGGAGGATTGGAAAGGCCATTGTGCATAGTATTCGGAGTGATTTGTCTAGATTTCTCTATAATTTTACATTTATTCATAGACTTGAATTTTCTTCATGACACATATTTAGGCTGCATTTTGTTCTATTGCTCCTGTCTTTTATTGGTTGTATGTGTTTGTTATATTGCTTCTATGATTAAGAAGAGGATGCCATGTGGTTTAGTGAGGAGTTGATAATGTGTTTGAGGCACATTGGTTTTGATATTAAAAAATGGTAGTTTGCGATGACAAAAATAAGCATTTACCTTTGGGATTTACATTACTAGCATTCTTTTGGTAGTCATGTTACCAACAAGTGGTGCTAGAGTAGCTCAATTGCAATGAATAGTATGAAAGCGTAACTTGTCAAAGTGCAGTGCATTTAAGGCTCTATAGTGGGCGGAGTAGTGGACAAATGAGACACAAATCTATTCTTTGTAGGACAGACATTAGTATTCTCTATTGTAGGATCTAATGAGATGTTTGATTCTCTATAATAGTTAAAGATGTCAAATTTGTTGACATATAAGAGTTTGGGGAGCTATATTTGGTGAAGAGAAAAATTAAGTTATCAAATATTATGATGTAGATAATGTTGTCATGATGGCGGCTAATGAGAATACAACATAAGAAGTCATGAAGAGATTGAAGGAGTGTTACACATAGATTAATGCCATTAAACATCATGGAGAGAGATTGTATAAGTATACATCCCAGATTATGAAGATCTGATAGAACATTCCTTGTAGATGAGTTGAATGATTGTGATTATATCAGGGATGTTGACTAACCTAAATCTTGATTTACTTTTTTTTTTGTCTAATTTATTTGATATATGAATTGGCCGTAAAAAGTGAAACCGTCACCTCAGTGACCCCTTCAGGGTGGCCCCCTACTCTCTAAAAGGGAGATAAATCACAGGGGCTTCACCCAAAAACAGCAGCGCATGCAAAGAGGGGTTGAGGCAACCAGTGGGGCATTCCGCACCTGTTGGAATCAACCCCAGGCTTATTGGCAACAACACTCTTGCATGAACCAACTGTGCTAGCCCGTGGGCAATATATAAGAGGTAATGAATGAAATTATTACATGTGTTGCTTGAAAGAATAGAATGCTAACATTTTATATTTGGGTGGAAATTCACAATTTAGATTTAAATCCATACAAATCCATATTACTGGAGGGGGTATAAGTGAAACATGTATGTTCATTATAGATGGAACAATTTTGAAAGGAAGAAACTTATGAATTATGTAGACAATCAACACCAAGGCATTTTTGTTTTTGTCATTTCAGAGGAAATGAAGAGAAGCCTAGTGCAATGGTAAAGTTGCTGCAGTGTGACCCAAAGGTCACAGGTTCGAATCACGAAAATAATTTCTTGCAAAGATAAGGCTGTATACAATAGACCCAGGATCCCGCATTGGCGGGAGCTTTGTGTTAGTTTGCCCTTTTTCATTTCAGAGGCAATAGTGCACCTTTTACAATTTTTTTAAAAAAATCTATTTATGAGATGGATATTTGCACCAAAAGGTAATGGTTTGAGAAGTTTGATGTAGGTGTGACTCAGAACATGAGTTTGTGAGATAGCTCAGATGTGGAGGTTTATAGTGTAATGCCCTAGTTTAGTTTTATATGATGAATTGTTAACTAATAAGGGAATTCCTAAATTTTAATGTGTGTCATAATAATTGGTTTCAATGGTATTTAAGCTTAGGCATAGTAATTTATTTTGCAAGAATGTCTATATAATAGTGGAACCACTATTGGACCTCACATTCTTATTAGGGATGATTTTATATTATAAGTTGAAATTTGAGTCTTAATAGATGTCAAGCCTGAAGTAAGGGAAGTAGGGGAGATTGTGACACCCTACTTTAGTCCTAAATGGTGAGTTAATAAAAGGGATTTGTAGGGTCAAGTTTGGGCTGTAGCATTTTGGGTTTGCAGCTCAGCCAATACTCTCATCTTTCGGATTATGAGATAGGGTATTGACATAGGCAGACTTAATTTTCCTAGAGGTTTAGTGTATATTTAAGGAAAAAGGAAAATGACCTTTACCTTAATAATGAGGGAGAATCCAATACTAAGTTAGTTAGAGGGGTGCCATTATATGACAATTAATGCATTTTTAAAGATGACCTTGGTCCGCAAATCCTCATGAAATGGAGGTGGAAAAAATGTCTTTATCACCTATAAACATCTCGAAGACACAAAAGGTTGATAGTATGTACACTGAGTTAGGTGGCACCATGCACCTCATAATATCAAATGAGCAAAAGTGTAGATTTGTCAGTTACTTATCTTCAAGTGGAAGGATTGAGGGTACCTCCCTATGTGGTTGAGGAGCACTATCAATAGGATCAATTGCATGATTCAATTGAGGTACAAGTCAAGATTGTGGACAATATGACTAGTATGTGCAACAGTGGAGTAAACTGACAGGACAATGATTAGCTTAGAGCATCACGTTGGAATTTCAAAAGGAGCAATGAAACAAAAATCTTGCCGAGATGTGGACTTGATGGTCAACAATATTGAGTCACGCATGCAACCAAACATTGTTTCAACAAATACGCTACAACACATAGTTTACCTATGGCTCATCTACATCTAGAACATTTTGGAGATGTTTTGGTGTGATTTTGTTATTAATGCCATTGATGGGAGTTCAGTTGACAGATTTTGATCTTGCGAAGCATGCTAGAATTGTGACAATGCCTTGATTGCGTTTGAAGACTTAAAGCTTGAAGATAGAAAACTTGAAGATAGGGATATTTTCTTCTAAAGGAGATTTTTTTGTATTAAGGAACACATGAGATGGAATTTTGCTAATCTACTCCATACAAGTTAGAATGTATTGTGAGAGATTTTTTTTTTTTTTTTTACATTGTATGGGCAATAATTCTTCCAAATTCTTTGTTCTTTTTCTCTCATTATATACGCTTAGTTTCTCAATGGAGTATGTTTATGTTGGACCACACTATTGTTTTTTTTTCATGCTTTTGTGTGTTTGTGTTTGTCATCCCATTGTGCTGGAATAATCCGTTGCTCACAAAGTGGTTAGTGTGTTGTTTCTGACATGAGAAAAAAATTTCATTGCATGGCTTCATAGAAACAGTGATGGGTATTCGAAGGAACAACAATTTGATGTATAGAGCATAATCTGAGATCCCATCCAATAATCTATTTATTGGAATTTGTGAGCCTTGGCCCAACGGTAAAGTTGTTGCCTTGTGATCTAAAGGTCAGGTTCAAATCCTAGAAATAAGCTCTTGCAAAAAAAGTAGAATAAGACTGCGTACAATGGATCCTTCCCTGGACCCTGCATGGCGGAAGTTTCGTGCACCTGGCTGGTTTTTTTTTTGTTGATCCATTGTTTTTTAATGGTGTCAATACTAGCAAGTGGTGCTAGAGCAGCCTCAATCTCAATCATACTCATTATATGGATTCATGCTTTCTTTTCGTTTCTGAAATGACGGAAAAGCTTCAATTGATTAGATCTCAAATTATCTACTTCAATTCTTCTTATCTAAATTTTAAGTTGTTTGCTGTCTTTAATCCTTGTGTTTGGAAATAGTGTAAGCAAATGACATTCTTCTTATCTCCATAAACTTTATCCTTGTCCATCAGCAATGCATGGTCACCTCTGACCTGGATTATATTGCAGATTCAGGTTCTTATTGAAGAAGACAGCAACAAGATGGAAGAAAATGCTCAGAGGTAAAATAAAAACACCTGAGCCTTTGGTTCATGTGGAGTTTATTGTTCAGTCAAGAAAAATGTGACAAGATAAAAGGAATATGATATAACTTTGAGTTAATTATGTAACTTCAACTAGATAATTTAATCTATCCCATTGCTTTTCTTTTTCTTTGGGTCAAATTAATTAAGAGATTGTTGCCGTAAAGAAAAACACTTAATATCAATTGGATTTGTGTCGTGTCGTTGTTCATCAAAGTCCTCAATGTTATTTCAGTTAGTTTACTATACATTTTTCTCTAGCAGTTCCCTTCTTGATTGCAATACTATGGTTTTGTTTTCTTGGTGTGGCTACGTTCAATTGGTTTTGACATGGAAGATCATCAATATGTTACTCTTAGACTTAGATGTTGTTCGTTTTGCTGCAGAGGGCACCTACCACTTAAAAACAACAAATTTCGATGAGTGGGTAATCATTGGAATGAAATCACTCGCTTATACAAATCACTGGATCCCAAGAGTTGGATTTGAGCACTCGCTTATTAAAAGAGATCATACAAACAATTAGTTCATGATACGGAACTTTGAGAAAGTGTAGAAGGCTAATTAGAGCTTATGAAAAATATAGTTAGGACTTAGGAATGTTCCTCACTCAAAGCTCAAGGGTATTTCCCATTGTTATAACTTTACAATAAAAATCAACTATTTTCTCAGTTATATATATAAAAAATTTCTATATATATTTTTTTTCAGTCTTACATTATCAAATCAAACATTTTTATTTATTATTTATTAGTAAGTGATCCTACATATATTATTAATTTTAAGAGTAACAAAAGTAGGTTTAAAATTTCACTTTTTTAAAAAATAAAAACTTCAAATCTCGTACCCAATTCGACTTTTTTTGTTTATTTTTTTTTTAAATTTTTCAAACCTCTCAAAAATAGAGATATCTAATAGGGATACTCCTTTGGGGCAATTACCCTATAAAAGTTTTAGTTTAGTGAAATACATGATCATTTTTTTTTTCAGATGAGTGACTTCTTGGATCAGTTTGCTGCCTTTGCCTCGACTTATTATACTGAGAGAGATAGGATGGAGAATTTCATGGCCTCCATGGATGTTACGAGATAGGAGGTTAGTGTTTTATATGATTATCATGAGTGATTGGATCATATGCCTTGATATCCTAGGTTTCCCCGTGTGGGACGTACTTCACATGATTTTCAGCCTCATCCTTATCAGTGCATTATAAATTGTTAGTCAGGCATTCGTTACACTCCTTATTACCATTCTCCTCCACAACAATAATTTCATTGGGACAATGAAAGTTCTAAGTCTAGGGGGGTGTCTAGAGTAGAGTCTTGGTGTCTAGAGTAGAATTCTTTTGAGTTGTCTTTGTATCTTGTTTTGGTTTGTTTTGTTTAGTTGCATTTAGTTTTTAGATTGACCATAGAGTACACATCTTTCCATTCTTTTACCGTTGACTTATTTTTGGGTAAAACCATGCGCACAATTATTGCTAAATTTATGTATTTGTGCTTGTTGATGCTAGTATGTGTTTTGAATTATTTTTCTCTATCTTAAGTCATATAAAGTGAGCATTTGATTTGTATTGATAGGAGTGTTTTGT
>JBAMIE010000049.1:2632895-2644583 GCA_037177295.1 Kaempferia parviflora | reverse complement strand
ACTTACTAAGCTATTGCTTATAGTGTTTTTCCTTATACTGCAGGAACTCAGTATTGACGGAAGCAGCAGGAGGGGCTGACAGGAGTGTGTGTGTGGAGCGGTGGAGGAGATTCTAGTGGTCTACGCCCTAGGACTAGAGACACTATTACGATCTTTGACTTCCGCTGATGCATGTTGATGTTATGGATATGTTTTAGATGATATGTTGATACTTCTTGAGTTATGATTTTTAATACTTGACATGTACTAGTGCCTTACTATGCTATGCATGTTAGCTATGATAGGTTTTCTTGAACATGTCTTATACTAGTACTTGTTTATTCCATGCCTACTAGTTGATTATAGTGCTTGTGTAGATGGTAATTGTTTAGTGTTGATCATGTATGTTCTAGCACTTGCCATCATGTTAAACATAGTTCTCATGCTCTTTTGGTTTTGGCCGAACCCTTAAGGAGACCTATAAGCATGTCATTTGATCTATACTATGTGCGATTGTTGCCATGTTATACTTTAGCTTTTGATAGCATGTTGTAGATAAGCTTACGTGCATCTTGTTGCTTGGCCGAACCTCACTAGAACCCCTATCACGTTATTTTTCTCATGAATACATGTATGTACACTTGTATGAATCTAAGTATGTTTTCCATGTCACATTAATAGCATGTTACGAACAAGTAAGTAACTCAAGTACACTTAAGATAAGTAAGTGAATTATGCATGTATGTTAAGTAACGCCGTCCCGAGCGTAGATAAGGGCGGGCGTTACAGTAACTGATTGAGTTAAGAAGTGAATGGGCCTTAGTTGAACCCCAAGTGACTGTTAAGAACTAAGTAATTGATCAAATTAGAGATTCTTCTCCTTCCTCTTCTAACAATGTTCTTGTCCAAGAGCAGGTGGAGATTGCATAGCCTTTATCAAGAAGTTGTGTTCCATCAATTCCTTTCCCTCAAAGAATTTCCAAGACAAATAAGGATGAAATTTGATAAGTTTTTAGAGAGGGTCAAGGAATTATGCTTTGAGATTCCTCTTATGGATGCTTTGCAATAAATGCCAAAATTTGCCAAATTCATGAAGGTGATTATTTCAAACAAACGCAAGAAAGATGGATACGAGACTGTGACATTGACTGAGGAGTGTAGTGCACTGCTGCTAGATATGTTACCTCCTAAGCTCCAAGATTCGAGGAGTTTTTCTATCCCTTGTAAAATTGGCACGACTATAATTGGTAAGGCATTTTGTGATTTAGGAGCAAGCGTAAGTCACATTCCATATTCTATTTGTAAGAAACTAGGGATAAATGACCTAAAGTTAACCGCTATGACACTTCAATTAGCGGATCACTCATGTAGATATCCAATGGATATCATTGAAGATGTGTTGGTGGAGGTAGGGAACTTTGTTATTCCTATGGACTTTGTGGTCTTAGAGATGGAAGAAGACCCAAAGATTCCCATTATTATTGGGAGGTCTTTCCTCGCCAAAGCTGGAGCTATTATTCATGTGAAAAACCATAAAGTTTCATTGGTTATTGGCGAGGAGAGAATTGAATTTAATTTATCCAGGATTGCTAATCAATTTTATACTATTTAAAGTGTTTGTTTCAAGTTTGATGGCCTCCAACTAGAGAAGAAGGAACATCATCCCAAATGGAGACCGTCGGAAATAGCACCAAGTCTGGTAAGCAAGGAGAAGAGGCCCACAACTCAAAATGACAAATATACCATCCCGACATGAGCCCGGATTAAAGAAGGGCCAAAAGCAAGTTTCCATGATGGAGGGGAAGACCTCCCCTTCAAGGAAAAGGCTCCGAGTTGAGGTAAGGAGTCGAGCTCGAGTCTTTAAATGAGCACTTCTTGGGAGGCATCCCAAGGGTTCATTTTCTTATTTTTGTTTTTGTTGTTAGTTTCCTTTTCATGAGTTAAATTCAAGTTTACTTTTGTTTTCATGTTTATTGGCCTACACGAGATGGTTGTACATTTCTCCATGGTCGTTGAGGCTTTTGGGAAGAACAAAAGAAGAGAGTTTTGTGCTCCTTGAGCATGACCGTACCAAAGGAAAATACGGGCAGTAGCTAACACGGCACAACCGTGCCTCCTTAATACAGTTGTGTCCCATGGTAAGAAGAAAACAAGCCACGACCGTGCCTATATAGCACAATTATGTCAATTCAGGGTCTTATTGTAGTGTATCCCATGGTCAGGTCGTGCCTCCCTAACACAGCTATTGTGAATTGGGAGTTTTTTCGATTGTGTCTTGTGTGACACGACCGTGCTTTTTCTCATTTTGAAATAAAAAAAAAGAGGAAAAAGAAAAAAAGAAAAAAAAAAAGAGAAGAGAGACTTATTTGTTCGGAAGAAGGCATGGTAAGGTCATGTCTTTCAACATGACTGTGCTAAGCCTATAATGGAACACAGCATGGCCATGTCATTTTGACATGGCCATGTCATTTTGTCTGGAAAACCCATAGCTAGCCAGTGTCATATTGACATGGTCGTGTGGTGTAACATTTAGGGTATTAATACCCTAAAGTCCTAATTAAACATGATTGTGCCTCCCTTGAGCAAGATCGTTTTCCTCCAGCAGTCGTCTCTTCAGCTTCCTATTCTTCCAAATCTCCTCCAAAGGCTCTTCTTCCCTTCCTTCTTACTAAATTTACTCCTCCAATAGCAAGATCTAAGGCTCTTCTTTTTAAGATCTTCTCTATTCTCTTTAAGATCTCTTTCATTTCTCCAAGATCTTTCTTCTCTCTGCACGATCTTCGTCCTTCCCTAAAGCAAGAAACTCTCTTTTCTCCTCTCTCCCCCAAAATAATCGATCACCACCTCCTCTATTTCACAAACTCTCCTTCCCCTCTTGACTTGCAATCATGTCCAATATATTGAAAAGACTTCAAAGTAGTGGTGGATCCAGTGAAGGCGACAACCCCGACAAGGACAAAAGAAAGGGGACCGACAAGGGCAAAAGAAAGCAACATTCACGTGATGAAGGTAATGATAATTCATACAACATTATTTTCTATAATGATGAGCAAAAGTTTAGATTTGATAATCTGCTTAGTCATAAATTAGTTTGTACTCGTTGATTGCTATACTATGGAAGTTTTAGGAATTAAGGAAGATATTGAATGGATGATGGATAAAATAGGTTTGGATGACTTTATGAATCTAAATTATCCAACTTATCCTAGACTATCCCTAGAATTCCTTAGTTTGATAGAGACCCACTTCAGTTCTGATCACGATGACCCAGGGAACATTAGTTTTGTCTTATTAAATAATGATTATGAATGCTCTCTATACGTCTTCAATAACTATTTTTGTTTGCCCAATGATTATACTCATGAGTTTGATTATGCATTCAATAGTGATAGATTTTGTAAGGAGATTGCTTTTTTTAATGATTCCTATGACCCATCTCATTCAAAGGTTTCTTTCCTTTAAAACATGATTTTCCATTACGTTCACTGTGTTATGAGTAAGACCATTTTTGGTTGGGGCGAGAGTTACGGTGTAGTACGGAAAGTATAAATTTATTATTTTTTGGGTAATATTGAATAAAGTCTATTTTGACTCAGGATTTTATTTTCTTCAAACCTTAGCCAAAGTTGGTAAAGCATCTTCGGGGACTATAGTATTTGGGGGGTTAATCAAGCACATCGCTGCCAATTTGGGATGTGAGCTATTTAGATTAGACAATTTACATTGCACTTCCAAAATTGAATTAGACACTTTTTTAGCGATGAAAATGATTTGTCGAGAAGAGAGATGATATAACTTTATAAAAAAAAAAGAAATGGGGTTCCTCCCTCTCTTCCTAATCCCGACCGCACTTCAACTAGAACCCCCGCCAATTAGGCCATTCAAGACCCCCCAATAGATCTTGCTCTCACTCCCGAGGAGCACTCTGAATCCTCCCATAGACCTGAGCCTGCTAGACACTCATTCGCTTATGGTGATACGGGTCACTCGAGATTTGATATTTCTGAGTTCGTGCTTCTTTGGACACTCTTCATGAGGATTATAATACCCTCCAACATCATTCGCTTATGGTGATACGAGTCACTCGAGATTTGATATTTCTGAGTTCGTGCTTCTTTGGACACTCTTCATGAGGATTATAGTACCCACCAACACATGTTGGAGGGTCAAGTTGCATTAACTCAAGAACAATTCTAAGAAATACGAGACCACTATAGGAAGATGAAGAATTTTCAGGGGCAAGTCTCAGAATTTGTAAATGATTATTATTATGGTGATTCTCTTTTAGATGTTCCATGGACTTGACCAGATAATAGGTTGCCACCCTTTTTTAGTACCATGAGCACCTTGGTAACTTGCAACAAATACCTAAATTCCTTGGCCACGCTCTCTAGCACCCGAGGATCACCCTCCTCCACCACCATTTCTCCCTCTGACTTCTTATCCTCCACCACCTTATTGATTTTATTGAAACAATGAAAAGTCCAAGTCTAGTGGGAGGGGGGAGTTGTATATATGCATATATTTGTTGCTTGTTTCTCATTTCAGTTTAGTTGCATTTATTTCATTTTGGTTGAATTTTGCTTAGTTATATTTAGTTGTTTTTAGTTTATATAGTTCCATCTGTGGCATGTGTAGTGCATTAATTATCATATTACTGTTGACTTATTCTCATAGCAAAAATTTTGGCATGCTTGTTCTCGACTTATGTTGTTTTGATTTATAGTTCTAGTATGAATTGAGTAGTGATTTTATATTGAAAATCTTTTAGTAATGACCTAGTTTTAGAATCTCTTTTCACTTTGCCTTGTTTTGAATTCTGGAAATAGTCATGGTTCATAGAACTTGATTAGTACTTATGTTTCCATGGTGATTTTTCAACTACATTTTGGTTATTGGATAAGGCTCAAATCATATCAACTTATTTAGAAAAATTAATATCCCTGCATTTGAATTTATGTTAGGGCTACATCTTTGTCTCATAGGGGTACTTTACTAGTTTTCACTAGTGACAACTATTTTGTATATATCTTATTCATTTTTTTTTTTTTTTTTTTTTTTTGCTTTAAAGATGTAGCCCTAACATAAACGCAAAGTATTGTTCCTCTTGGCTAAAAGAGTAAAGTCGTGCCAGAAAATACAAGATCATGTCTAGAAATTCTACTAGTGGCCCTTCCTTCATTTATTTGCGCCTCTTGGTTGTCTCAATGCCTACAAATGAAAGTTAAAATTGCACTAGACTCAAAGAAAAGAAAACATAATAAAAATGAAAATAAAGAAAAATCCTTGGGTTGCCTCCCAAGAAGCACTCATTTAAGGTCCACCAAATAAGCTCAGTCAGGAGGATGGGGCTCAGAGAAATACAACCATTCATCTTCTCTAATCGGCATTCCTAGGAAATAGCCCTTCAACCTCTGCCCGTCCACCTTTCAATGTCTAAACTCTTTATTCCATATATCAACTGCCTTGTATGGATATACCTTTTGAACTTTGAAGGGTCTTGTCCATCTTAACTTCAACTTCCTAGGGAAAAGCTTCAATATGGGGTTGAATAGCAATACCAGGTCTCGTTCTTTGAATTCTCTTGGTAGAATGTGGTGATCATGTCATTTCTTAGTTCTTCCCTTATAAGATTTAGCATATTTGTACGCATCCATCCTTAATTCATCAAGCTCATTAAGTTAGAGTTTTCTTTTTTCTCGGGATGCTTTCAAGTCAAGGTTAAGTCGTTGAATTACCCAATAAACCATGTGCTCCAATTCAACTGGAAGGTGGCATTCCTTTCTATAAACTAGAAGAAATTATGTCATCCCGATGGGGGTCATGTAGGTAGTTCTATAGGCCCATAAAGCATCATCTAATTTTAGAGACCAATCCTTCCTGGAGGTGGACACTGTCTTCTCTAAAATTGCTTTGATCTCTCTATTAAAAATTTCCACTAGTCTGAGAATGATACGGCGTTGCAACGTTATGACTATCCCCATATTTCTTGAGTAGATTTTCAAACTTCCTTTCGTTAAAGTGAGATCCGCCGTCAGTTATAACCACCCTAGGGGTACCGAATTGAGGAAAGATAATTTTCTTGAACAGGTTTTGGCATCACAAGTAGTGGAGGCTATAGCCTCGACCCATTTATACACATAATCAACTACCATTAGAATGTAATTATTTCCACATGATGATGGAAAAGGTCCCATAAAATATATTATCCAAACGGCAAATAATTCAACTTCAAGGATGTAATTCAATGGCATTTCATGGTGCTTAGTGATATTTTCAATTTTTTGACATCGATCACATGTTCTAACATACTCCCGTGTATCTTTGAATAAATGTGACCAAAAGAATCCAGCTTGAAGGTTCTTAGCAGTTGTTTTTGCAGTCCCTAGTTGTCCTCCATAAGATAATGAATGACAATGAAACAATATATCCTTAATTTCCTCCTCGGGTACATCTTCGATAGATCGCATCGCCACACTTTTTGTAGAGGAGTGGTTTGCCACATACATAGTACTTGATATCAGTAAAGAACTTCTTTCTTTGTTGAGAAGTGAGATTTGGTGGAATGGCCCTACCGGCTAGATAATTTGCTATGTCTGCATACCACGGTACACTTGTGCTAGATATAGACAAAAAATGCTCATCCAGGAAAGAATCATTTATTGGTAAATTATTCTCTAAATTTTCTTACCCATCTTGTCATATTCCAGACAAATGATCAACTACAACATTTTCTGCCCCTGTCTTATCTCTGACTTCTAAATTAAACACTTGAAGAAACAAAATCCATCTAATGAGTCATGATTTAACATCCTTCTTACTAAGCAAATACGTATGGCAGCATGATCTATATAGACTATTACTTTCGAATCTACCAAATATGATCTAAATTTATTGAATGCAAATATCACTGTCAATAATTCCTTCTCTATAGTGGCGTAATTGATCTGAGCACTATCTAAGGTCTTACTAGCATAATGGATGACATATAGCTTATTATTCTTCCTTTTCCCCAACATTAATCTACAGTAAAATCGCTAGCATCACACATAATCTCGAATGGAAGTTCCCAGTCCGATGCTTGAATTATTGGAGCTGTAATGAGAGCTCTTTTGATTTTTTTTTTTTTTTCAAAGGATTCTAAGCAATCTTTGTCAAAGTAAAATTTTGCATCCTTAATTAGAAGATTAGTTAACGGTTTAGAAATTCTTGAGAAGTCCTTTATAAACCGTCGATAAAATTCGGCGTGTCCTAAAAAGCTTCTTATTCCTTTAACATTGATTAGTGGGGGAAGTTTCTCAATGGCTTCCACTTTTGACTAGTCAACCTCAATTCCTGTTCAGAAATTTTGTGTCCCAAAATAATTCTCTCTTTTACTATAAAATGACACTTTTCCCAGATGAGAACCAGATTCACTTCATCACTAAGCCAGCAAGTAAAACTTTTCTAATTAATAAATACATCAAAAACGAAAGGTATTTGGGTGTAACGTGCGTATTTTGAATACCATGGACTATCTTGAAAAATTTAAATCAAAAACGCAACAGGGTATATTTTTGGGTTATTCATCAAATAGTAGGGCTTATAGGATTTATAACAAAACAACACAAAAAATTGAAGAATCAACCAACATTATATTTAATGAAAATTCTCATCTAAATCAAGGTCAACAAAATATTGAGAAAATAACTAAATTACATAAGAATAATACAACCCAACAAGATAAAGATACACTAATTCAACAACAAGAAGAAACTCAAAACAATCAAGAAATAGAACCAAATACTAGAACAATATGAATAAATACAAACCATCCAATAGAACAAATCATAGATGACCCTGAGTCAAGAGTTCAAATTCAATCAGCATTTAGAAACCTAAGTCAAATAGCCTTAATATATAAAATTGAACCTAAAACTATAAACGAAGCATTGTCTAAGTTTGATTGGGTGATTATAATGCAAGAAGAGTTAGCTGAATTTGAAAGAAATAAGGTTTGGGATTTAGTACCTCCACCTAAAAATAAATCAATAATAGATACAACGTGGGGTTTTTTAAATAAATTAGATGACAAAAGTGAAATCACTCGAAATAAAGCACATTTAGTAGCTAAAGGGTTTAGTCAAGTCGAAGGACTAGTTTACGATGAGACTTATGCCCCAATAGCTAGACTCGAATCTATCAGAATGTCGTTAACCTATGTAGGACATAAATGATTCAAATTATATCAAATGGATATAAAATCCATATTTTTAAATGAACTAATTAAAGAAGAAGTTTACGTAAGTCAACCACCCGACTTTGAAAAATTAAAATATCCAAATCATGTCTACAAACTAAAAAAAAATGCATTATATGGGGTTAAACAAGCTCCTAGAGCTTAGTATGAAAGACTATCTAGTTTCTAAGTTCAAAAGGCTTTAAAGAAGGTCAAATCGACCTAACACTTTTTATAAAAAGTCTTGACTCAAACATTTTCATAGCTCAAGTATATGTAGATGATATAGTATTTGGGTCAACTAATTCTAAATTTTTAAAAGAATTTAAAAACTTAATGGAAAATGTGTTTAAAATGTGTCTAGTAAGAGAACTAAATTTTTTTTTAGGATTACAAATAAAACAAACTAGAGAAGGAAATTACATACATCAAACTAAGTACACAAAAGAACTACTTAAGAAATTTAGAATGGAAACTCTAAAGAATTAAAAACCCGTATGACAATAAACATAATATTAGATACTGACCAAAATGGTAAGCACATAGATCTAAAGGATTATAGAAGTGCGATAGGTAGTTGTTACGCTACCGCAAGTGTACGGTTATGTCGTCGGTAATAAAATATCATTGATCCCACAAGGATTGGTTGAGTACTAGTGATTTTTCTCCATGAGTTATCTAAACAATGGAAATGTTTGTAAATGTTTGCACTAGAGAAAGTAGAGAAAAGAAGTGAGAGAGAGAGAGTTGGGTGAGGAAACTAGTCAAGGTGGATGTTATAGGGGTTCAATTTTATTGTGATGCTAATAAATATGCTATGAATCACCTATCTCCCTTCCTCAATCCCTATGCATAAGTAGGGAGTCTAACTAAAACCTGACACTCCCCCACGACGGTCGTATCGGAGTGTTGTCCCCATGATTACCCAGTGTCCCTAGGTAGTAGAGGTAACATAAGAAGTCCAGTTAAAGGGATACCCTTTGTCACATAGGGCCCCCGATCATACATTCCTAGATTACACAGGGCACCTATTAACATAAGATTAAGAACAATCCATTAAATCTAATTAGATACTCCCTTATAGAGAATTATCCTCCCTTTTAAGGTGATGCGTTTGAAAGTCCGATTAAAGGATACCCCTGTCACGGGGACCCCGGTCATACGATCTAGGGCATCCCTTCTATGGGCTGAGTAATTACTACATACAATCAATCAAACATGGAATTTAAGTATAAACATATCACATACACATTCAATCAAATAGATACAAGGCATAAGCATGTTATTAGATAGGAAATTGACAAATCCAAAGAGTTAACATCAATTACACATCACATTTACTCCCTTAATCCAAAAACAATGTGATCTAATCCATAACAGGAGGAATTGAATTCAAAAACATAAAGAATACAAGATTTCTAATCCAATCTAAGAGAAGAGAGAATAAAAGCTTATTTGATGTGAGCACAAAGTCTTCAGAACCAATCCTTGCCACTAAAGAAGTTGGAGATAATGAAATCAGTAATAAATCATCGAATGGAGTGTGAAAGGAGAGGACATCTTGACCTAGTGAGTCTCCCCAAGGGGAAACTGTTCATCCCCCTTTGAAAGGGGGAAAAACTCCCCTTTTATAGGCGAGACACGACCATGTTGACACCGATCGTGTAACGGTTGTGCCTCCTTGGCACAACCGCATCCTAAGTTTATAGATCCGGGGAGGCATGACCATGCCTCAAGGCACAGTCGTGTCCAACATTTGTGGCTCAGAGGAGGTACGACCATGCCTTTAAGCATGACCATGTTCTATTTCTTCAAGTCAGGGGAGGCACGACTGTGTGAGATCACACGGCCGCCTCCCTATTAGCTTCGGCTAGAGCCATGACTTCATTAGAAGATTCACACAGTCGTGTCAAGGAGCACGGCCATGTCATGAATTCTTCATAGCATGGGAGACACAGTCATGTGATGCGACATGCCCGTGCCCCTGTTGTGCTCTGGATGTCATACGACCTCCTCCTTGATGAAGACAGAGTCATCCCAAGGGCATGACCATATCTTGGCCTTATTTTCTGGGAGGCATGGTCGTGCCAGGGGGCACGACCAGCCTTTGCACATCTTGTTGCATAAGTTTGGGGTGCATTTTGTCTCCATTTCTTCTCCGAATCGCATCCTGTCAATTAAAAAAAATATACAAAGAGTAGATCTCAAACAAAGGGGGCAATAATGCTGAAATAATAATAAAATAGGGTGTAATAGCATAGATTATAATCAAGAAATGCAAGTAGATGTGCATCAAAATATAGATAAAAGTGTATATAAATTATGTATATCACACCCCCGGACTTAAACTTTACTTGTCCTCAAGCAAAACTCTGCAATCTAGACTCATGTGCTCGTGTAATGCATCATAATCCCTAGTGAAATCATCTAACTCTATCAACTAGTTCCATTGGTAAGTATGATCATAGAGTAACTCAAGTGTGTAGTCTACATTTAAGTTCTTGTGCACAGTGTGATAAGTAACCTAAATTTTTCAAGTATCAATCCCTAAGCTTAGTCACGTCATCATCTAACCGTGTTTCCAGCCATAGACACTTATCAGTCACGCTTGGTTCATCCCTCCCAATTTATCCAAGGTCTCAAAGACGTGCTCGATATCAAGGGAAACTTAGCATTTATTTCCTCATAACCTAACTCGGTCTCAAAGGGGTAAATTACTATGTTCCACTTATAATGATACTATTTTTATATCCCTTATTCAATTCAAATATTTTTTGTGCTTTGAATGTAGCACTAACACATATGCAAAATATACAAATGCAGGGATATTATGATTTTTTTCAAGCAAGCTTATATGACTCAAGCAACATCCAGTAATGAAGATGTAACTTGGGGGATCACTATCTACAATTACTAACAAGCTTTATGAATCATGACTATATTCAGAGTTTTCAACTATCCAAACTTAGGCATAGTGAGATGAGATCCTAAAGTTAGACCATTCCTTAAATTTTTCTCAATACAATATAATGCTCACTTCATTCTACTAGAAATAAAGAAAAATAACTCACTAAACATACTAGCACTAACAAAACACAACAACATCGTCTAGGTAATGAACGTGTTAGAAATTTTATTGTTGGATAAGTCAGTAGTAAAGTGAAGTTGATACACTAAAAATACCACAGAAATGGCAAGCCAAAACAAGCAAAATAGCAACTAAAGTAAATCAAACAAAATGTAACACCCCAAAATTTTCAAAAATAATTTCATAAATATTTTATGATTTTTTCTGGAATTTTAGAGTATTTTTATGGAATTTTTAGAGTAGCGGAAGTAGCAAAAATAAATAAGGGTCATAAATCGCGCTAAGTGGGGTTTAACCCTTAGTCACCCATGAGGAAGAGTAGAGTTGTAACCAGTTGGCCTAAGCAGGCTTGCTGGAAAATAACGAGAAAGGCCCTTGTTAAAGGTAAGTTGGGCTTATTAAT
>JBAMIE010000049.1:2620985-2632015 GCA_037177295.1 Kaempferia parviflora | reverse complement strand
CAATAGAGGTCAGGCTAGGCGTTCGTCCTTTCCATTTATTGAGAGTGAAATGACGCTTAAACCTTCATGCTCAAATTATTGGAACATTTTTATTCATATATATATATATATATATGATTTCACATACCTTCAATTAACATTGGATCCTTGAAACGCTACCATCACCGTTCTCTCTCTTTCCTTCTCCTCCCCTTTCACTCCCCAAACGCAGATGCTCAAGTTGGGAAATAAGACAATAGAGGTCAGGCTAGGCGTTCGTCCTTTCCATTTATTGAGAGTGAAATGACGACCAACAACCTCTACGACTTCTG
Source organism: Kaempferia parviflora (assembly GCA_037177295.1). Taxonomy (NCBI): domain Eukaryota; kingdom Viridiplantae; phylum Streptophyta; class Magnoliopsida; order Zingiberales; family Zingiberaceae; genus Kaempferia; species Kaempferia parviflora. Next base: position 2,631,704 of record JBAMIE010000049.1, on the reverse strand, counting down.
CGTTCTCCTTGCTATTCTTGTCAGAAAAATAAATGTCCGAATAATTTGTGGAGGACGGACTCTGCTGCCGACTTGTCCTGTTCCTGTTACTGTCAACAAAAATAAATGCCTGATTAATTGATGGAGACCTCTAAGGCTGCTGCTGCTTAGGCGTTGTTACGGTTTCGGTCATGAAAAAAATAAATGCATGATTAATTTGTTGAAGATAACTTTTTTTCATTGAAAATTACTGAATTAAAATTAAATTTCAATTTATTTGTTGAATTACCTAGACTGGTAATCTCAATCTGCTAAGTAGAAAAAATAAAAATATTTGAGATGGCTAAGTTGACTGAAAAATTGGACTACTTTATATGGTCAAGTGCCAAGTTCAGTGTCGAGTCAACTGATTGCTAAGTTACTGATTTGATCAAGCTGTTGAGTCACCCGAGTGTTAAATGTCGAGTCACCGAGTGTCGAGTCAGCAGAGTCTAAGTCACCCGAGTGCTCCCGAGTGAAGAGTCAGTCAAATGTTCCTACAGAGTCCGAGTAATCCCGAGTCAACCAAGCTCGAGTTGGCAGTGTCTGCCAAGTTCAAGTAACCAAGTTAGAACAGACAGAGAAGATTTGGGAGAACAAAGATTAAGAAAAATCTTTGCTATTTTTACTTCTTAGTAGTTTTTCATAGTAGTCTCCTTATATATGAGCTTAGACCTAGGATGGTGTTCAACGGTCAATTAATGACTATTTATCATCATTACTCACCGAGCTCAAAATATTAGTTGTCGACCATCAATCGTTCATTTCACTCGGCTGTTACAGATTTTTATTAATCGATGATTAATAATCATACGTTACAACTCTTAAGCAACAGTAAAAATTGATTCACATGGTAAAATATTTGTTGTTTTATGATCCGGACGTTAAGTATGGAGGTGAGGAAGTGAAGGTAAAAGAAGAAATGCATGTGATTAGAAGGGTATTAAGAAAAGATTCCTCGTACGAGCAAGGTCCCGAGATCAACTCGAGTCTATACGTTCCCGAGACTCCGAAACCACCTTGAGCCTCTACATGCCCGAAGCTCCCTAGATCACCTTGGGCGTGCAAGTTCCCGAGGTCCCCTCGGGTACATAAGCTCCTGAGATCACCTCGGGTATATGCACCCCGAGGCCACCTCGGGCATATAAGCTCCCGAAGTTACCTCGGGCATATGCACCCCGAGGCCTCTTCGGGCATATAAGCTCCCGAAGCCACCTCGGGTATACAGGCTTCCAAGGTCTTCTCAGGCATACAGGGTCCCAGGTTCTTTATATGTAAAGATTAATCAGGAAGCCTCCAGTTATGTCGAGAAGATTTAGTAAGATCTTTCCCAGAGAATTTCGACGAATATGGAAAGTAATTAGGGGAAAGAATCCTATTATTATTATTGAAGAAATATTTATTGCCAAATTAAAGAATGTTATGCAGGAAACAACAATTTAAGGAATTAAGACTTTTCCTCGTGAAACAAATATGGAAAGGAGTGGCGGCGGGCACATCTTTCAAAGGTACCAGGTTAGCCATAATTATGAGGTAGAGTCGCCTATAAATACACAGGAGGAGCCGCAGGTAAGGCTCTAAGATAAGTTAAGTTCTAACAAAAAATCCTAAACTCCTTCGTCTTCTAACTTGAGCGTTGGAGGGGTTTCCGCCGGAATTCTTCTGAAGGTTTCCCTTTAACGCTCGTGTTAATCTCGCAGGTCTGAAGATCTCTTCCCTTAGTCATCCACTACCTCCTCTGATTTGGTCGTTCCTCTGACGTCAGCTGTCGAGGGAGTTCTCCACCGGAACATAAAATATGGAATTTAAAACTTGAATCGATAGTCATACCTTTTAGATCTTCTCCCCCTCAATCTTTGGCTTGCTTTTTCCCTTAGAGGTTAGTCCAATTGAAAATCAACGGGCTTTGATACCAATTGTAGAATCATCGGAGATTAATAGGGGTGAATATCGATCATCGCTTTTTCATTTATTTCTTCTTCCATTATCAAAATGTTAGTAGATAACAATAAAATAGAAGACAAGCGACAAAGGACTTTTACTTGGTTCGCACCCTCAGGGTACTACGTCTAAGGCCTACGCACTAAATATGAGTTCATTATATGTATCTCCTTTTTGAAACTTTTCAGAAGCTAAGAAATCTCTTACACTTTTGTATACAATAACAAATAGATAAAGATAAAGCACATATGTATATAATACAAATAGTATTTTGGCCAAACCAATCTAGAAGTCCTAAGTGTCACGACACTGGCACTTCCCACATCATAGATTTTTATGTGTAGATTTGAGCACAATGAGATTGGATGAGTAATAGATTGATGTTCTGAGCTTTAATCTCGAGGTTCTTTTATTGGCCTCTTCTAGTTGAATTATAAAACTCGTTCGGTCAACCAAACCTATTCAAACCTAATCCCACGATCAAGTTCATCGCAATCTGGACCGAGTCACATGATCTCTTTGTTATTAGGTTATCGATCGACCGAAACCTTTATGGTTGACTGAACCAAGTCACATCACCAAATTGAGTCTGGATCTGAACTCGATCAATCAAACCCAACCGATCTAATGAACTGCTTTGGGTCTGATTTGACCCGGGTTAAGTCTGATTTACACCATACATGGTCCAACTATGTCAGATTGCGTGTGTCTATTCTCCGTCTTGCTTCTACCTCCATGTTCCTGCAAGACACACATACAAATACAACAAACAAGCATAATCATGTAAGTCTACATGACCTATTAGGCTTGCTTCTTGCTCGGATCTCACTCTTCCAAGACTTCTATACCTAGAGTTCACTCCCCTAGGGTTTTTTTTATCAAGCATCTGGTCACCTTAACCTACTTGGACTTGCCACTTGTCAAACATCCTGTCATCCTTGATCTGCTTGGACTTTACTCCTGTCAAGTATTCGAACACCCTTAACCTTCTTGGACATTCTTTTGCTAGCATCTGGTCAACCTTGACCTGACTAGACTTTTTCTTTACTAGTCATCTGGTCAACCTTAACATGACAATACTTCTCTTTGCTAATCATCTAGTCAACCTTAACCTGACTAGATTTTACCCTTATTAGGCATCTGGTCAAACTTGACCTGGCTAGACTTCTCACTTAAGTCATTTTCAAATATTTGGTTCTGTATGGATCAACCATTGGTCAAACATATCCAGACACAAGTATATTGTTAAACATCAAAATCCTAGAGGCTGATTGCACAAATACTCTAATTTATAAAGAAAATTTTTTGATACTTGCAAGGTTATAAAGATTTTGGGAAAAACATAGAAAATTTTAAGAAAATAATTTTCAAAGTAAAAAAATATGGAAAATTACCAAAGTGTTGGAAATAGATTATTCTACTAACAATAAATTTAAATTTGACAAAAATTGAAATTTAATCATTTGTAATATTAAAAATAGTGATTTGTGAATTTTTTTTCATTTATAGAAAATATTTTTATTATTCACTGAAAAATAATTTTTAAAAAAATATTAACAGAATATTGACAAAAGAAAATTTTACATTTTAAGTCCAAAATAAAACAGAATCTAAGCTAAGTATTTTTTTAGAACAATATAGGTTCCTTCCTACTAGATTAATCAAGTACTTTCTAGGGATATATTTTTAAGAAATAGTTTTAATCTGTCCCTTAGAAAATCTATAATATCAATTTAAATTCCTATATGTGCATACATTTGGTCTTTTTGAATTTTCTAATTCTTCTATTCTTTCTTTTAGCTTTTAGCTTTTCATTTTTCAATTTTATTTGATCATACATCACTAAAGGATATGAATTTGCTAGATTCAATTTCAGTTTAAAATTTTCTTTTTCTAGCTTAGTTAAATCTTTTGAAAACATTTTAATAAAATTAAAAAATTGGGCAGGGGTTAGTGTACATACCTTTTCTGCTAGGTCTCCATCATAGCTTTATTCTGAAGATGAAACTCCCCCTTCATCAATGCTTTCTCTGGTTGGTTCTCCCCCTGAGTTGATGCTCATTTATGATAACATTTCGTTTTCCGAACCTTCTTGATGACTTACCATCAGTGCAAGGCTGGCGTATGCTTCGACTTCGGATTCGGAGCTAGATTCGTCCCAAGTTGCTTTCAGATTTTTGTTCTTCGGGTTGAGCTGTCTTTTTCTTTTGTCTTTGCCTTTATTGAGCAGTCATCCTTGATATGTCCTTCCTCGTGTGTAACACTTCACTTTCCTTCATCTTTCTTTTCTTTCCTAAGACTTAACAAATTTATTAGTTTTAAAAAACTTGGTAAACTTTCTCACCAAAAGAGCTACTTCGTGTTCATCCGGGAAGTGTCTAACTCGGGATCATCCTGCTTCGTTGCTTTTAGAGCCAAGTGTGATTCTTTTCTTTGATCTACAAATCTTATTTCGTGAACTTGAAACGTGAAAAATAATTCTTCTAAATCACTTTTTTCTAAGTCTCTAGATACAAAGTAGACATCTACTAAACTTGATCATTTCTGATTTCTAGGAAAAATATTTAAAGCGTATCTTATCGATTCCCAGGTGCTTACCTTTTCACCAAAATTTATCAGCACAGTGATGAATTCTTTTAGCTTCGCGTGCAGCTACGCAACTATTTCCGATCGCTCATCAAAATCAGCTTAAAGCACCAATAAATCACTCATGAATATACTTACTACTCTTCAAACACCTTACGGTGAAGAAACTTTTTACCATCTTTATTCATAATACAACCAAATAACTATATTATAAAAATTATAAATTATAAAAGAAATATTTTAGTTGCTTTTGATAATTGTTCAATGCAATAATATGGTCTAGAAGGAATCGACTCATTTTAATATATCAATTAATTGGAAACAATCTATTTGTCGGCTGGTCTTTTTTTTTTTTTTAATTTAAATCTATTCATTCGTTGATTGATTCATCAATTAACTAATACTTTTCATCATGAGATGACACTATGATTTCAATCACTCCAATGCTAAATTTATATTAAGTCAAAATATCTCAGTTTTTTCAGGATTTTCTCCTAGTAGACTGAATAAGAACATATTTGACCACTTTTTTAAATAGGCACTTTTTTTACATACCTCGTAGTCAATTTCAAATAAATAATAAAGGACCTATGCTACCAAAGAGACCATCTTCTTCCAAATTCTAGCAAATTAATACGATCACACTGAATAAGAACGTGTACAACATATTAATGTTCTCAGAGGTCAGAGGTTAAACAAGGGGGAGGGAGTCATAAATCATAAGCGATTAGGATTTTTTTTTTTTTAATACTAAAGTGACTCGATGTCATTTTTTAGGAAAGGGAAAAAAAACTCAACCCTCTAGAAGAGTTTATTACAAAGATAAAAAAAAAAAAAAAAAAAAAACTCTTTACAATAAACTTTGAGGAATCAAAACAACTCATATAACCTGCTTTATACAATAAAACTAAACAAGCACAAACTCAAACTTGAATAGAGGTACATAAAATCTCCACAGAACCATTGGACCAATCAAAGAATAACAGAGCTTAGCATTGTGTGCATCAGATGAGAGAAGAAACACTCTGAAGTCTTCAAAGGGAAGCAGAAGAACTCCACAATCCTATATAACAAGCTCCAGTATAAAATCTCTAAGAGCAAAAGCATGAACCATCCAAGCACTACTACATTCTGGCACGACAACATCACCAGCATAGTATCCAAATTTCATTTTTCCACCAAGAAATCGATGATCTTTTTAACAACAAATATGCTAAAAAACAATGGCTCCACATAGCTTTCGTATACATCTTCACAGCCAAAAGACTCTACTCAAGTGAGCAGTTCTTTACCATGGCACAATACCACAACAACAGTAGCACCACCAAATTAAATCCCAAAATTGCCAACATCCATGCTCCATCCAAGTGGCACAGTGAACAGTTCAAATCATAGTCTACACTACTCATCTCAAGAAATCCAACTATAACCCATAATTACAAAAATTATCAACACCATATAACAATACTTCAAGATATCAGAAAACCAACCAGAACAGGGAATCATTCATATTTTCAGAAAACCATACACCATCCGAAATAAGCCCAACAAATACCCATCAGCCAAAAAAACTCCACAACAGAAATCACGCACACATAAGTACAACTATAGAAGAAACATATCCTAGAAACCATCATCATGAACATACAAAATCAAAAACCCAGTCAACAACAAAAAGATACAGAAATCCAGTCATCATCCAAGTGGCACAATAAATCCATATAGGACCATGATACCATCTGCACATGCCATATAGCACCAAAGATACCTGCCGACCGAATCCTCAAATATAACATCCTCAGTGGCAAAAAGCACAAAACACCAGCCAGATAAACCCCCATCATCTTGTCAACATTGCCACAAAACATTACACCAAACAGATTCCTAATCAACAAAATAATAGAATCATGACAATAGAACCATGTGCATGCCAAAGGGAAGCCATATCACCCAAAGAAACCAAAGGAAACAGAATTCCAAAAATTCAGAAACCCAGATTTCTTTTCACGTGGGATTTAAACAGAAATCCAGATTTAGAAGCCCTCCGAATATCAACAAGCATTTTAAACGGGTTTAGAAGAAAACTGAACATATGGAAGGCCACATTTATCTACACTTATCAACAAGCGATTAGGGAATTGACGCTTAACTTCTTGCTTGGTTCTTAGCTGACTTGGAAATTTTGTTTCTTAGTTATAGCTTATGCATACTATCAGGAGCAATCGAACTTCACTCATAGTGACTGCTACTGATGTTATGCATGCATATCTACTCCGCTCCAAGCATTCTCAGTATCCGTATATTCGAATGCTCCCTAATGAACTCCGGTGTGTTGTTGCTTCCTCATTGTAGCAAATGAAGGAGACTGGAACAAGGCATAGCCCCCTGCTCTTCAGATCCTTCTTCTCTCCATCATTGTTGCTTCTTCCCTAATGCAATGGGGAAAAAAAATTAATATGAAATTTGAGCAGTACATTTATTGTGTTCTATATATATATATATATATATATATATATATATAGGTCATAAATAGATGCACAAAGGTTAAAATTACTCACACATTGAGGACCCTTACATGTTCCCTGGAGGACTGCTCAAGTAGGGTAAACTCAGAGCCTACCAGAAACAAAAGCAAAGAGTAGGAATGTTATACAGTGAGCAAAAGTAACTGCTGAGAATAAAACTCCAAATACAAAAGCATGCAGCATTACAAGACATCAGTTCAACAAAAAGTTGATGCATAAAACAATTAGGTTTCTTTACCTTTATTTTTTAAGAGGTCATCCTTCTTTCATATTTTTATTTTTTATAATTCAGGTCCCCTGACTAATTCTAAAAGTAGATGACTTTTTTATTAGCCTACCAATTAAATCCGACCAATTTATACAATCTTAGATGCCGACTTCCAAAATATTCATTCTTATTAGAATTCAAACTCTTATGTTCCTTCTCTTAAGTATTTTACCACGGCCCGTGGGGTATTCTTCTTTCATATTTACTTTTACAAAGAGAGAACAGAGAATTTAAATTTGACCTCAATTTGACTCTGTAGGAATCTGATGTAGCCACTGACTTCTAGCAATACTGAAGCCGTATCAGTCTGTAAAATTCAACATATTGGAATTCGGATAGCGAGTTCTCTTAAATTTCCATGAACAAATTAAAGCTTTAGTTAGGAATATGTACCTTTCCAAAGGGGGAAACAAGCTGATGAAGTGCAGTTATTCTATCACCTATTTTCTCCTTCCTTACCTGAAATTAAGAAGCAAGCAAAACAAAGAAGAATTTAATAAGCCAAGAAAACAATAGTAAATTGTATTTCCATGCATAGAAGTGAATTAACCTTGAAAGTGGATTGAGTTGAGAAAGAACCTTGAAACCTAGCCTTCTTCGCAGCTGTACCAGTTCTTATGCTGTTGCACTTTGAAATGAGGAATCTAAGGTATTAGAGTATATAGTGACGATCACATTATGCTACCTACTAGAATGATTTTCTGTTTGATTAAAAGTGAACACTTAATAATGAAGATCAAACTTAACTCCATACATCTGAAGCAAATAAAAATTTTCATACCTCAGATGAACTATTAGCTAGTTGAATATACATATTATTCTTGTTTGAGAATCCCAACATGTTTTTGCTTAAAGTGGAAGAGAAAGAAGCTGGTAGAAGTACTTGTCCATAGAATTCTTGCTGGATGCCAGTCAAATCAGATCTGGGTGGGTTTACCATTTGTTCTTCCCGACAGTTATCCATTTTTCTCCTAAGAGTTGTTGCCAAACCATATTTCTCTTCAGTAGTATATGATTCTCCCCTGCAGCAGTTAATTTCATGATGTATATGAAACTTGCATTAGATGTGCATGCATGGAATGCAAACTGGTAGAAAAGGAATAATCTACTATCTAGAGTACTCATCGAAACATCAACACAAGTCTTTTGATTCATGTAAAAGAATAACTAGAGAGAAAATTACAGCAATAGTTGGCTCCATGAGAGTGGAAGGTCTTGGCTAGCATGACAAGGAGCCATAGATATCTGAGGGCGAAGTGAAGATGTGGGAGGGAGGAGGCAATCATATTCTTCGTTTGGCAGCCTTTTGACACTGTTCATACTCCCATGGCTACGACTCCCCTCCATGATATGCAGTCGGATGGTTCTGTTGCAATCCTTCATTTATCCCTACCAGACTACCGTAGGATTTAATATCCCTTGAGATGGGCTTACATGTGATTTAAGACTTGCGATACCGAAATCCATTAAGTGATTTAACTTAAGGTTATTAGATATTGGATTATGGAGGTGGACCTCATACGTGTAGAACCCATTACCCACATCCATTATCATCCACGGGTCGATAATGGATGTGCAACATATAATGGGTTAGTATCCAGAGAATTAGGATAATTTTGATAGGCGGCTTCTTGTTCCCCATTGACGAGAGAGTTTTCAGCGCCATCAACCCTAACTCTTCCGGAAAACCAACCTTCTTCTCCTCCTTCTTCTTCTTCTTCTTCAGCAGGATTGTCGGATCGACGATCACTACACAAAGAACGATCACAATTCCACTGCATTTAGGTTCTTCGTAATTAAAGTTTATGTATTTGCTTCCTTGTGCCATATTTTTGATGAAACTAGATCTTCTTGTTGTTTTCGTTTTTCCTTTTTGAATTCTTATTTCGGTTGTTTAGAATTCATACGGCTTAAGTTTTACAATAATCTTACATGTGGTATCAGCCACAGGTTCTGTTTCATAATTTTCATTAGCAATAAAGTTTATGTTTTTCGTTGATTTGTTGTTTGTATGCTAGATTAAGTTTTTCTAGTATAATATAATTTTTTATCTTCAAAAATCATGTAAGAGAAAACTAGGATAGACTTGTTTTTTTGTGTTCATGTGAAGAACACAAAGAACGACAGAAACCATGACTATATTTAACCTAATTTTAGGTAAAATTATGATGATTCAATTGATTGCTTTGGTTGAGCACTCTATTGCGAGTCTAAAATAGTCAACAGAAACGATTTGAATTTTTTCCGATCGATCAACAGTCTTAGACTTACGAATACATCATTAGAATTGTTTTTAATCGATTAAAATTATTTCAATGTGAAACAGTGTTTGATGCACTAAAAGAAAAAAAAAACTCCATTAACACTGTTTCAACGTGAAACATTGAAAGAAAAAAAAAATTAACATTATTTCACCGTGAAACACTAAGAGAAAAAAAACATTAAATAAATTTTTAAGGCAATGATTAAGGGAATAAATAGTATTAAATAATACTCTTTAATTATGGAACTTAAAGCAAGCTTTAGCTTTTCAAGGGAGGGTTCTATATATGATCATATAGACTCTCGGATCGATTGGAATAATGGATTGGATCATACTAATCGATTATCATAAGATATAAATTGATTAATAAGTCTAATTTTAGATTGTTAAGAATGATTAAGTAATTTTTATTCGAATTAAGTTCCTAGGGTTTTCTTAGGTCTATCTACACAATGTATTACTAAGTTGAACTATCGTGTCAGCCCAAAGGAAGATACCTTAGGTAGCTTTAGTCATTTTGTGTTGATAGACTGATTGCGTCCGAAAGGCTAGCTAGATGACGCAAGGATGATGAAAGCCCTCTCAAGTGGATCTCGGTGAGGGTAGGAATCTGAGTAGGGAGAGGTATCGATAGTAGTGGAAACTTACAGTTTTCACAGAGCACCTCCAACAAATAGATGTTTCACACTGTCGGGAAGACCTCCAGCCTCTCCTAGCAGCTTCGAAACCAAAAATCCTCCTGCTACTTGCACACACCTCTAACGACGATCACATTAGCACCAGAAACCAGGGAAGTGTATGTTAGGATCGGTTGTCGGCCGGATTGATGCGGAAGTTGATAACCTGCAAATCAAATTAAACTATCTCGAGCTACTTGTAGGGATTAAAACGTTAACATAATATAACTTCTATAATTAAACAAAACATAAAGAAATCGAGGCTCACAATTTACTTGGTTACAACCGAGAAGGTGAACAAGTCTTTCCCTAGACTTAACCTACTCTCCCCCTTTGATCACATAAAAATGGGGGTTAAAAAAAAACTGTTAGTGAGAGCCCTAGAGCCAATCAAATGTTGATTGTTGTATGGACTCGTTGTATCAATTCCAATAGTAATAA
>JBAMIE010000049.1:2587558-2601206 GCA_037177295.1 Kaempferia parviflora | reverse complement strand
GGATGACCAAGTCGAGCATGCCAAGCTGGTTTATTTGTGCGTTCACCAATAAAAGCTTTGATTGATGAGATTTGAAGGTAATAAAGGTCATTTTTGATTCCACCATAAAATATGATAGTACCTGCTTCTCTATCTTTAATAAGATAATGATCATGATGAAATTCAAAAATGACATTATTATCATGACAAAATTGATGTGTGGAGAGCAAACTTTTTGTAATGGATGGAACATGAAAAATGTTGTGCATGTGAAAAGTACGATTAGATAACTGAATATATGTGTTTCCAAGATTAGTAATTTGCAAACCTGAGCCATCGCCTACTTGTACTGTATCCGAACCACAATATGACATTGCTTCTATAAAGATATCATACTTTGATGTGACATGATGAGTAGCTCCAGTGTCAATATACCATTCAATAGATGAAAATTCTGATGATTTATCCGAAGTAGGTATAGATGAGAGGACTTTAGGATAGATGTGCGAAACGATTGGTTGTCTTGCAGCTGCAGGACCGCCAATAAAATCTGAATCAAACTGTCTAGGACATTAAATACCAATATGTCCATTTTTGAGACAAATTTGACACTTTCTCCGAGTGTATGACCAATCAAATCTTTTGGAACATTGATTTCCAGTATGTCCAAGAATATGACATATTTGACATTGCTGTGAACTTTGCCTTTCATCATAATTTTGTTGATTATTTGCCATCGTAAATAAAGGACCCCCGTTGCTGGACAGATAAGAAACGCAAGAAGAGGAGCTGCTGTTGCTGGCACTTTTGGAAGAAGTTGCGTGCAGTGCAGGTTGTTCACACATGCAGAGGGGTGGACGTGTGGCTCTTTTAATTTGCACAGATTGGTAACTTTGAGCAACCTTCCTAGTAGGAGGACCAGTGGTGGCGGTGGCTGATCCAACGGACCAATGGCCAGCGAGACAGGGACAGCAGCGAGGCAGAGGAGAACCAACGGCGGCGACTGCGGCGGCTGATCCAATGGAACACCGGTCATCCAGGTAGGCCAGGTAGGGATAGCAGCAACAACGCGAGCAAGAACACCTGGGCCTTCTCACGGTGATGGCTGCAGCGAGTTATTTGGCATATCCGGAAGAGGGAATGAGTGGTCTGTGCGGCGGATCGGATCAGGCGATCGGTGGCGCAGGTGTAAGCTTCGCGAGAGGAAGGAAGCTAGAGTCGCAGTCCGCCGATGAGACAAGGACGGCATCGCTTCTCTGCTTGTGCCGACGGTGTCACCATCCTGGCTTCACAGAAAGGCGGCGTCGACTAGGTGGGAAAATACAGATCTAGAAGAAAGGGAAGGGCAGCGGTGTGGATGGAAAAGAAGAAAGTGGAAGGCTCACGAGCAAGTCGGCAGTGGAGTTGTTTTGATTGGGGCCATCCTTGAAAATAAGCTGTGGTTCTCCAATAGGGAAGATGCCAACATTATTGAGCTCCACCCAATCAAAGTAAAAGGCAGGAGGAAAATAAAAAAACAGGAGAAAGAAGTGGCGGCGGAGGCGTGAAACTTCGACAGAGAGGGAAGTAGCGAGCCGAAAAAAAAAATTAGTTTTATTGCTCTAATACCATGATAGAAGATGAAGAAATAGGAAATAGAAAAATGAATTTATTGATGATTATGTTTGCCCTAAGGCCAATACAATATATAGCATATGCTAAGTGCTTGGTCAATTGACCAAGTAAGATAATTATTTTAGTAAAGAATTATTCTACTAATTATAACAGAGTAATCTTGATTATTATCAGAAATATTAGAATTATTCTAATAGAATAATTCTAATTAATATTTAGAATTATTATCCTCTTTTACCTCTTTAGTTCAAAACCATTCAAACATGCTTAACCCTATCCCATTCTTTTGCTGCATGCGCACAACGATGAATACATGGCCGAAGGTGTCAAACTAATCCTTCCTAAGCCTAGTGACCGCCCTCATCGACCTCGTTACGATGTCATGTCCTTTCTCTTAGGTCCAATTTGAGGAAGGACTTTGTCTCTCCATTTTTTCGGTTTATCCTTGCCTTCTACAAAATACCCCTAAACCAACTCGCACACAATTCCTTCCGTATCCTGGCTGGTAATTATTGTCTTCAAGCATCTAAGCCTCCCCTTATTCCCCGTCCTCTTCTGCGGTCTATACCAACTTAAAATGGTGGAATCGGGTGTTTGCTACTGCATGGTCTATCTCGACTGTCAAATCCTAGCTAACATGCCTCTTCCCCACAAAGGGTGAAAAAAAAATATATATTTTTCTTTGCCGGTCGACCACCCTCTTCACTTTCTCGACCGACTACTTAGAAGGACTCCTTCTAGACATAAAAAATGCTCAAGCCTCCTGCCCTTTCACCTCCACCCTCTAAGCTCCTCAAAATAAACGATACAACATCCTCACTCTTCTAGATAATCGACTCATATCTTATTACAAACTCTCCCCCTTCCCCTTAGATAATCCAGATTTCATAGGTGCTTACATCTAGGACCTTATTTATTGGATATTGATAGCTCCTTTTCCGTCTCGCTCGGGATCCTTCTTCACATATAGTCTTTGATCATCAACATCGTGACATCTGAGAGGGTAACACAGGTTAGCATCGGGTCAACTTTTTCAACGCGGCCCCTCCAATGCTCAAGTCAATGATCAGTTCGAAAGACGTAAGAAAGTGACAAAAAGGAAGAACTAGAAGGAGGAGGAGAATTTTTCTCTGCGATTTTTAAGAAGATCACTACTACAAATTGAGGCTGCGACATCACCCCTAAAGTGTTGTTTTTGACCATATAAATGTTGCATTATGCCTACGGTAACGCTTTTCATTCTATCTTATCAGGTTCTGTCATGTTAGATATCACGCAACGCTTTTGTCATTTTATCTAACACTTTCTTAAACTGTCACAATATATAGCAAAGGCAACACTTCTCTATATGCAACACTTTTTTCTTCCAACAGCAACACTTTTTTTTTTTTGTTACTCTTGAGCAATTGCAACACTTTTTACTATTAATAGCAACACTTTTTACAATTTTTTTAATCCAATAATGCAACACTTTTTTCATTAAATGTATCACTTTTTATTAAATTTTTCACCTCTTAAATGCATTTATTGATACATATGCAACACTTATATTTGTATTTTATTTTTTAAAATGTAACACTTTTTCCCATTAATAGTAACACTTATTTTTTCACCAATATTTATTGATAATACAATTTTATTATCCAATCAATCACAATTGTACAAAATAGATTATTCAAAATATAATAAATACAGCTTTTGTATTACAAAAGTTGTACCACACTATATTTTCCTTAAGAGTTTTTACAAAGATCCAACAACTGGCATCTAAAAATATATAGCCAACCAAAGCACTATACAAAAGTCATCAATTAATACCTTCCTGAATCTCCCAAAAAGGCAATTATACATTTAAAAAAGCTAACAAATGACAATGTGTGGTCGACTTCATTAATCTCCCAAAAGGCATTTGTCCATGCATTGAACGTGGCCACCCAATAAAACATATAATGATGTCCTGCAAGTCATGAAAATAAAAAATGACAAACACACATTAATCAGTAAAGTTATACAACATAAAAAATATATAAAAAAAAACAATTAAGTTCTATCAATGAAAATAAACATAGCATCTCCAAAATTTGCAATTAAGTTGTATCAAGAAAGCTAACGTAGCATAGAATCCACCAAATCTTCCTCATAACACCAAATAAAACAATAGCATCTCCAAAATTTAGCAACAGCTTGGCTCCATTGACCAAGATATAAGAATATATATCCATGACTACACCATTCAGCAAACATCTCAAAATAGCTCCCAATCCACACAACACTCAACCACCAAACGACAAAATTATATATAGTACATATTCACCACCATAATAGCAAACCAATACTTTACCCATAGAGCACATAACCATCCAAACAGAAAACCTGAAATCTGAAAAAAAACAAAAGTAGCAATCACCAAAAGTATTACCAAGTTAATTATTGTTGAAATCATATAAATTTGCAAGCATGAGCAGGCGAGGAGGAGCATGCCTTTGCTACTAAAGTTTCAACAGTGGAATCACATCACAAATTCTTTGCTTGCCTCAGAAAATGTGGAACATCAAGCAAAAAAAAGAGAGAACCATTGAAAAATCTGACAAACATATTGACACGTACACTAAATAAACTAGAATAGATTTGATGTTGATGCTTGTTTATGATAAGAAATAGTGGGCAAAAGAATGAGTATTTTGAAAGTTGTCCTTGCTTGAAACATGCAGAAGGTATGTGATGTCGCCACAAGTGTATGAGAATATCGAAGTAATATAAAAGATTTATCGTATCCACATGGAGTTGCGATTCTAAGCACTAGAAAGGAAACTCACGTAGAATAGCTAGATTGATTGTTAAGAGTGTGTGACAATTGTTTAGATACAAGTTATAACAAAGGAGATAAAAGAGTAACGGAAGTAGTTTAAGGCTAGAGATGTGTCTTGTATGCGGATTTCATTATTTTGGATGATTGATACAAGATTATTGGCCAATCCCAACTTTCTAACCCTAGATTTGTAGGGATCCTACATGTATACCAACACCCCTAAAGGAATGTTAATTGTTCCACCTTAGGTCCTAATGGTAGTAAGAAGGGAGGCTCTGGTTAAAAGATTACCCTTGTTACTAGGGCTCCCCGGTCATAAGTCTCTAAATTAACACAAACTCTTTCTAACATTGGTTAAGATAGAATGTTAAACACGAAGAAAACCTTACATGATTAATCTCTTTACCGGGGTTTCTCTCGTGGATGACTATGAGTAATGATATCCCCTGTCACGAGACCGCTTCCACACGTGTCCACGGGTTACTAATCCAATTCAAAGACAACCATATATTATACATAGATCTTGTAGATTAGTCCAAATACAACCAATATCCTATTGTACAATTACGTTCATCACATAATAAAGAGAATTGTTCAATAGATCTAAATTCAACATATGAGATCTAATATTCAATACCTTGACATGAACAAATCAAGATCAAATAGCATTTCATCTAAGCATTCAATCAAACACTTAATATGCCAAATCAAATTATTACAAGATCCAAACATAACCAAATCAAGAAGTCTTCACCGAGAAGGGATTACAACTAATATCCAAGGATTACAATCACATCATCCTCTATAATTACATCCATACACAAGAACACAGAGATCTACTCGTGATTCAGAAGAGAAATCCAAGAAAAGAGGGGAAATAGATCAAAACTTATCTTCATGGCCTTTCTTCCTTCAAGATCTCCAAGAATAGTCATCTTCGACCCCGATCCCGTGCCAAGAACACCTTCCGAAGCCTCCGATCACCTTTGAAACTCCATGTAGCACTAGGTGGTTCACCCAAGTGGTTAAAACCTCCTCCCCCTATGGAATAAGGGAAGTCTCCTTTAAATAGCAAAGTCTCCAGCCACGTCACATAGCCCCTCACACGGCCGTGTGGATCACACATGGCCGTGTGGATCAGACATGGGTGTGCAAGGTGACTCTCGGGATAAAAGTCACCCGGCCATGTGATAGACACACGGTCGTGCAAGTTGACTCTCTGGATCATCTTCAATTCTGGATGTCACACGGCCGTATAAGGGTCACACGGCCGTATAAGGGTCACACGGCCATGCAAGGTCACTCTTAGAATGAAAGTCACACGCCGAGTGAGGGACACACGGCCATGCAAGGTGAGCTTATGTTTCAACCACACGGCCATGTGAGGGTCACACGGCCGTGCAGGGTCCCAATCTACATGGCGATGAATCCAAAACGCTTTCATTGCTCCAATCTCTTCCGATTTTGCTCCGAAATGATCGAAAATGCTCCAAAACGTGCACCTACACATAAAAACGAAAAAAGAGTAGATCTCCTGACAAATAGATGTAATTATGCTGAAAATGATATAAAAGAGAATGAAATAGCGCAAATTATATGCAATAAAATCAAAGTGATGAGCAATTATGATGCATTCTAATAGGTATAATCTACTTTCATCAACAGTTCAAGGATATCATGTTTACTGTCAGCTAATAAGCAAACAGATCTTCAAAAGGGAAGGTTCAAAAGGCAATCCTACCTATCCTATAATTGACTGAACTGTTGAATGTTATCACATACCTTGTATTCCATTCATGTGGGAAATTATTAGAAATGTAAATGGAATAAAAAGGTGAAGATGAAGAGACTCTGTTGTGCATGAGTTTTTAGTCCCACATTAGAAGTCTCTTGGCTTTATTATTTGTTTAAATTATGGAACATACATTGATATTATAAACATATACATGGGGAGAGACTCTCTCATGTGTGGGTATGCAAGGGTGGGTGTAAATCCAGGGCCTGGATTGCAATGAACCAAGATTGACTTATGTGTGTGCATGACCTGCGTACGCCGAATGCCGGACTAGTTGAGGCAAGATTTACCCAAGCAAATAAACTAATGTTTGCCACATTTTTTGCTACTCATGTGAAACAGATGAATTAATTTCAATTAATTCAATCCAATTGAAACTGCCGATAATTAATGAAAATAAATGGTCATTAATTTATTCAATTGAAACTATCGACAATTAATGACAATAAATGATCATTAATTCATCCAATTGAAATTGCCGGCAATTAATGACAATAAATGATCATTAATCGGTCATTTATTACGACCAAATATTGAGCCCCTATATAAAGAGCTCAGATCTTTAGCAGAAAATACAGAGCGAGAAGAAGAGAAGCGGAAGCAAAAGCACAAGAATTATTCCACCGTTGTCCCCGATTTTTTCCTCTCAGTTGTGCATCCTCTTTGTTGAACTACTCGTGATAGCACTCGGGTGTATTCTCAGTTTGCCACAAATAAACAGTGCTTGGTTGTGTGCGTGGTTTTGCCGTTGTATTCTCAAAAATAGACGACCAGAGAGAACCTCGAAGCACAATCGAAGTTGGAACAAATTTGTTTCAAGAAAATTGCGTTGAGCATAGGCCTCGACATCTTCCCCGACAAATTCCTTTCCCGACTCGACGATTAACTCCTTATTTAGCTACACACTGTCCTCGTTAACAGACCACTAGAAACTTTACAGAACCAGCCCCGGTTAATAGACTGAGATTATTATCTCAGGTCATCTCGACAGATAAGTTAGAATTGATTTTGTGTAATTTCAATTCTATAATTTCCCCCAATATTTCCGACAACAGATTATCCTACATATACTTACTATTACTTAGAGTTCACTACCAAAGACTTCTCACCATCTAAGATTTACTTTCTTAGGATTTTTCCTTTGCCAAACATTTGGTCTCCTTAACCTAGTTGGACTTGCCACTTACCAGACATTAGGTTTTCTTGACTTATCTGAATTTTTTCTTTTGTCAAACATCTAGTCTCCTCAACCTACTTGGACTTTTCCTTTGCTAAGCATCTGATCTCCTCAATCTGCTTGGTCTTTCCCTTTGTCAAACATCAAATCAAGACCTAACTAGACTTTATCTTTACTAATTATCTGATCAACCTTAACCTAACTTTTTTTATTAATC
This sequence comes from Kaempferia parviflora, assembly GCA_037177295.1. Classification (NCBI taxonomy): domain Eukaryota; kingdom Viridiplantae; phylum Streptophyta; class Magnoliopsida; order Zingiberales; family Zingiberaceae; genus Kaempferia; species Kaempferia parviflora. The sequence continues at coordinate 2,593,615 of JBAMIE010000049.1, read as the reverse complement.
ATCTGACCAATTTTAACCTAACTAGATTTCTATCTAATCTGTTTAAATTATTTCACCATCAATATTTGACCAGATATAGATATACCGTCAAATATAAAAAACTGGAAATGAATCATTTTCCTTTAAAATATTCATATTTTTTATTACCTAATAATGATATTGGAGGAAAGATCTGGAGTCACCGGGTAAGAAATCACCCTAATAATGGTAGTACTCTAACTCAGCCTGACAACTAGGGGCATCCAGCTCGTAGAAAGGCCGAGCTAGGAGTTGAACAGGCCTCCAAGGCCGTTAGATCTCTATATCCGTGGGGCCGGTACTAGAGGGGCCGTTAAGATAACTAATTTACCTTTCCAAGGCCGTTAGATCGTACTGCCCAATTGGAGTGGGATCGAATACGCCCGCGTGGCAACGACCCGTCACACTGGATAATTAATGAGTGGGAGATGGGGAGGGAGCACACATCCTGACTCTTGACAACGTGAGAAATTATGACTCAAGGAGTTCGTGGTAAGCTCCCCTCCCACTTCAGTCTCCTATCTTTCGGCAGAAACGAGATAAGAGATCTGACTTAAACTTCACAGGAGTTTTACTTTTTCATTGTGAGTGTAGTTTTTTTGCCAACCCGTCGTTTTCCATCGTGACTCCTCTAGAGCTCTAAATGTAACCTGAGGCCAACCCGACCTGATGAGAGTCCGCTTCCGAATTTGACCTATTACCCAATCTCAGTTGGAACAAATAGAAATGTTTCATTAATCATAATTTATATTGCACCAAATATTTTTTTTAAAAAAAAGCTACTTTCTAAAAGATATTTACTCAAAACCAACAGACCGAAATCCAAACACTAAATAAGATCAGTCAAACTATCACTTCAGTTCTTGAGTCGAGCAATTAAACCAGTTAATCCACTACAATCTACAAAACACTGGATTAAAGAGTAGTCAATTTAAGCTGCAAACAGATCGTCCAACTCTCTCCACCTAATCTGTAATCATGCAAATTAAAGATGAATCTAAATCATACTTCACATGTGATCCAGATTTGCAAGAGTACTGGTTAGTCCACTAGTTAACCAGCAAAATCCAAGAGGCAATAGTGTGGGTTTCCTCTTACCCAGGACAAACTATATGAAAATATTGTGTCGATCGTGTAGTATTTATCTAAACGCAGCCAGACATTTAAACCAGAAACACACTTGTTCATGTAGTTTCAGCTAGATGAAAGAGGAGAAACATACTTATTTAGATCGAGAAAATTTTGTGCCTAAGGTTTATCCTAGTTCCATGATGCAAAAAGATAATTTAAATGCTACCAAATGAATATAAAAATATTTATAACACGGAAATATGGCAATAATGTGCTTAACAATTAGGCATTCCAGATCAATCTGATATTTTTGAATCATAGTAACCAATAAGGAATAGCACCTGCTCAAGTGCTCAATAAATGGCACACAAATAAGCAATTCAGTCTCAAGTCTCAACTATCAAAACAGATGAGCATCCTGAGCAATAGTCTGAAAGCAGGTGAGTAAGATTCATGAAGAATTTTGGGCAATCTTCCTGGCAAACAAAATGGAGCAAGTGTACAGCAACTTTTCTCATTGCGCCATCAATCACTGGGCACGGGGGTGACTGTATTGGCAGGATTCTACTTATTGACAAGGAGAGGAGTGAGTGCTTTAACCACAATGCTCATGTTGGGCCTCAACTCTGCTCGTACTGCACGCATAGAGCTGCAACAGCAGCAAACTGCCCAAGCAAAGCAAAATTCATTATTGGCATCGGCCATAAAATATTATGCTTAAACTGCCATTCTATTGCAAACTCTATGCCAACCACCATGAGAAATCGAAAAATGATAAGTGTTAGGGGACCTTGGCAACTGCATTCGAGGGATAGTCTCCATTTAGTCGCGGGTCCACACATTGTTTTACCTTATCGTCACTCAATCTAGGAGTTGCCTGCATCGTGTTAAGATGAAACATCTTAATGAATTAGCTATACAAGAAAGAAGTTGAAACATGGAATTGAGTGTGTTCTTAGCGTTTACTAATTTGTAAACTACAGGAATAGTTTTCTTTTTATTTGGAAAGGAAAGAGCCATAAAACTTCACTTTAACTACATGATTATTCATAAAAATTTTCCTTTCTTTTTCCTTTTTTTTTAAAAAATAATATTTATAAAGAGTTGGGTCAAGGTTTAAAATTTTAGTTTCAATCCTCTACAAGAAGAATTCTACTATATGTACCTACATTAATTGTTAATCCTGCCACTAAACTACAGGATTCTGCTTATTGGTAGGAATCTACTTATGGTTGGTCCTTTATACTCTTTTAATTTAGTATTACATTGTTCTTGTTTCTTCTTTTTGCATATTGTATTAACTAGTAATATTGATGGGTAACCTAGAATTTACTTGTGAAACAAATGCTTACCCAGGTGACAAGGCTTTGCTGTCCTCTAGGCATTGTGTGATCAACAGGTTTCCTGCCACTAAGCAACTCTAGAAGCACAACACCGAAGCTATACACATCACTTTTCTGTGTTAATTGGCCTGTCATAGCATACCTGCTCATGTTTTGAAACATACAAAAATATTTAATGATTAAAATCTTGTTAAACATACTATTACAACAAGAAGTATTTAAGGAGCTATAGTTGCCTATCAAATATGAGTTAGATGAACTTAGTGCTTTACCTTATCTAGTTTCAAAAACAAAATAGTTAAGAAATTTGGCATTCATATTAAGTGACCTATTAAAACTTCTTGGTTTAGATTTTACTATCTGAAATCCTGGTTTACATCTTTTCCTTTTGCTGCTCCATTCCTATTAAATCCTTTCTCACCATGGTAGAAAACACCTTTTTCAGTAACATATTAGTGGAAGCCCTGAAGTTCCCACCTTTACGACGAAGGCAGATTTTGAACCTTAGGACCTTGGCAACATCTCCAAAGGCATTTGCCATCTGAGTTAATTGACACCCTCAAGGTAGAAGAAACTATTGATTAGTAAAAACATATATTAAGACTTTTTTATCTTGTAATCCTATCTGCAAATGTCTATTACCTTGTGATTTTACATGGACAATCTTATCTAACTGTTTATTAAGTCCTTAACTATTTAAACCTTGCGCTTAATGCTCTCTAAGCTGATTGAAAATATTGTGAACTTTCATATTTTTATAAACATATTAAATTCTAGAACCTCCCAAGAACTTAGTCAATGAATTTACTAGATAATCATTGGAACTAATAAATGAGATGGTCTAATAAATGTATTGGTAATCTCCTTAAATTGTACTTTTCATTGAAAAAGTGCCTATCATATTTTTTATTTGTTTTGTTTTATGAAATACTAGATTGGAATCAATATGCATACAATTGGTTTACCACAATATAATTTCATTAGTACCGGGGAAGCATTAACCAATTCACTCATCAATTGTCTTAACCAGAAAGTTCATAAGCAGCTTAGGTCATATTTTTTCTCTACACTTCAGCTGTGACGCCGGGCAGAATATAGATTATTATTATGGGCGTGAAGTTGCAAAGGGATTAAGGAGAAAACAAGAGAGAAGTAACACAAAAATAGGAATAGCCTAAATTAGGCTTTAACCTATTTTGAAATCAAGAGCGTAAAGAAAAAGAGATGTAGTCGTAACGTACCTTAAGCGAAACCAATTGATTCAATATCAAAATAACTTGTCACAAACATCATCTAAGCATAGATTTATATAGCTCTCAAAACCCTTAAAAAAATCTAAACAGAAAAAATAATCAACTAGACTTAGTTCCCTAAAATTTAGGATAAATTAACTAACAAAACTTAGATATTTAGGATAAAATTAAATAAAACTAAAAAAAATACAAACTAAACTTAATAAATGGATAACTAATTAAAAAAACTCATTAGGTCCCCTCCTGCATCAGTCACTCAGAGTTTGAAAGAACTCGTCCTCGAGTTTAGGGTGGGTGTATTCGGCTCCACGGTACAATAACTTAGACGTTTCACATTAAAAACATTAGAAGTTTTTAAATGACTAAGAAAGCGTAACCTGTAGGCATTGTAATTAATCTTTTCTAGTACTTCGCAAGGTCTGATCTTCCGATCTTTGAGCATGTTGTATTCACCAACAGGGAATCTTTTCAAATCTTTTCTGGTAGATTTGAGTCTAGGTCTATCACATTGCATTCGCAAGGAAGCAAAGCATAGACCACGTCTTAGTGCTTCATCTCATTCAAAAATTTGGACATAGAAATTAGTGTAGAGTTATTGGTTACCAAATTTGAAGGGGTTCCTTCTCGTCGAAGAGCCAATATGATATTCCTCCCTTTGATGCTGAGGGTGCAGGTGTTCTTCTGTCCATCGTGGATGACGCTACGATCATATTGCCACCATTGACACAACATCATACCATGCTCGATCATAATACTTGTTGCCAATAGAAAAAGACAAAAAACAACGCCTATCCATGGTTACCTCGCTCCCTTTGCTAAGCCATGACAACTTGTAGGGTTTTGGATGACGATCTGTCTTCAACTGTAGCTTTTGAACAACTTCTTCGGATATAATGTTTTCACAACTTCCACTATCAATGATCATCTTGCAAACTTTGTCCGCAACCATGCAAGTTGTGTGAAAGATGCTAGTTCTCAACCAATTATCTTCCGATTATTCCTTGGGGATCAGTAGGCTCTTGCATACGACGAGAATCTCATGATCATCGCCATAAAGAATCTCATCATCAATATCGTCGTCGTAAATTGGCTCATCAATTTGTTCGGGTTCATCCTCTATATCTTCCTCAACTAGCAGAGCTTTATTTTTTGATTTAGGGGTTTTTTACGATCTGAAGCTCGATGCCCTTGTTCACCACATCGAAAACACTTTATAGAGGTCTTAGGGTTACCTTGTGGTGGTTGCTGGGAAGGGCGCATCTCTTGAGAGCGAACAACTAGATTGTTTTGATCGCTCCTATATGTTGGTCTTCGGTTTAACTGTTTTTCAATAGTCAAGGCTCATTGATAAGCCTCTGAAATAGTCCAGAGTGAGTGGAGGCTCAGGGAATCTTGTAAGGACTGTCGTAATCCCCCTAAATATCGTGCTACCGTCTGCTCCTCAGTCTCAAATAGATCATTTCGAGAAATAAGATGATAGAATTCCTCCGTATAATCATCGACGGTTCTATCTCCTTGCCTCAATGTATGGAGTCGTTGAAACAACGTTTGTGTGTAGCCAAAGGGAAGAAAGTGGGTTCTCATAAGTTTTTTTAATTTTTCCCAATCGGTGATTTTGGATTTACCTTGTCTCTCTCGTGATCGCCGAAGTTGCTCCCACCATGCTGAGGCTCGACCTTTGAACTTGATAACGATCAATTTTACTTTGACGTGATCAGGTACTTCCTTGTACTAAAAAATCCTCTCTACTTCATTGATCCAATCAATAAAGTCTTCCGCTTGTAATGTGCCAAAAAAATCAGGAAGATCAACTCGAAAACCAAAGTCCCCATATCATTCCTCCCGACTACGGTGCTCCCGATACGTAGTATGATGGTGGTATGGATTCTCAAAAGTAGACTCAGTATTACGATCAGAGATCTCACGATTTTCAAAATCCCGTGTTGCCAGACGCTCGGTCAATTCCGCAACTTACTTCTGCAAATCCTCAATCATCATTACATCTTGGATGTTATGATCACGGTGCTAGGCTTCCTCATTCGAAACCTGCCTATTGCGACTACGATCACGACCACGTCCACGATGACCCTCCATTAGATCTTAATGAGCTCTGATACCAACTGACGCCAGGTAGGATGGGATTATTATCCTGCGGGCTATTATCCTGCTCTGATACCAACTAACGCCGGGCAGAATATAGATTATTATTATGAGGCGTGAAGTTGCAGAGGGATTAAGAAGGAATCAAGAGAGAAGCAACACAAAAATAGGAATAGCCTAAATTAGGCTTAAACTTATTATGAAATCAAGAGCGCAAAGGAAAAGATATGTAGCCGTAACGTGGCTTAAGCGAAACCAATTGATTTAATATC
>JBAMIE010000049.1:2550517-2564019 GCA_037177295.1 Kaempferia parviflora | reverse complement strand
GGTTTCTTTTGTATTGTTGTACATTTACTTTTTGTTTTGAGTTGTAACTCACGTGTGAGTTGTAAGAGGTTTTTTTACCTCCGGTTGTTTTCAAAAAGGAGAGTTTCATAATGGAGAGTGTGCGTACTATGTAGATCCTTGGATAAGTCACCTTAGGATGAGGTGGATACCAAGCAAATCCTATTGTTAGCATTGGAGGAGTTCGCGTCGAGTTTTCCGCTGCAAATCATCAACATCGACAAAGCGAACAGAGCAATTCACCCCCTCTAGCTCCAGAAGGTCCCAACAAGTGGTATCAGAGTGAGGTTGCTCTTCTTTGGACTAATCGCCTAGAGGAAGAAGAAGACATTGAAGCCCTACCGTCAAAAAGTCAAAGATTTCATCAAGATAACAACTTCAAGATGGATTTACGAGATGGACTCGGATATGATATAAGAGTGCCTCCACCATTCACATCGACAAGCTTCGATTTTTGGAAATCAAGGATCGAAAGTTTCTTCATGATAGAGATAGAGCAATGGTCATGATAAAATGACCAAATTATTGGTCAATCTATTGTCTGGCAACATCTTGCGTAAGATTGGAGATTATGAAGACGCCAAAGAGCTATGGAGCAAGTTAGCAAAGATCCATGAAAAACTCTCCACTGCACCAGTCTAAGGAGAATTCAAAGAGGGACATTCATGGGGTCAAGAAGAAGATTTAGAGGTTGAGAGATGCTCAACATCCAAAGAGGAAGAAAATTCAGAGGTTGAGAGATGCTCAACATCTGAAGAAGAAGAGGAGGAAATTGAAGAAACTTCATCTTCAAGAAAGTACGACAAAAGCAAAGGAGTTTACTCTTATTTCATGTGCATGAGGAAGAAGATGAAGAAACCTCCACTTAAGGATTGCGGGGAAGTGTCCATTGGTGAAGCAAATAGAAGCATCTACATCCCGGTCAAATGGAGAAGAAGATTGCGACACCTCCTCAAGTCAAGTAAAATCAAATGGAGGATCATGTTCCACCCCTAGAAACAAAGGTATAACAATTTCAATTGTTAATAATAAAAATCATATCATTTTATCTGAGTGTAGGGAGAGCGGGCATTGCAAGAGTAAGTGTCCTATATTAGTCAAGAAAAAAGCCCAAGTGGCACCCAAGGCTATGGAGAAGCCAAAGGTGGTCAACCATGTGGCACGAAAGAGCAAGGAGCACATTGTGTGCTTCTAATGCAATCCAAAGAGGCACTACCGGAGTAAGTGCCCAAGGAGGAAGATTCCGGTCAAGGTTAAGGGAGGAAGCTTAAATCAAGGGGAGCCTCTAAGAACTAAATGAAGGTACCATCAGGTAATGGAATTTCTTCAAGTCATGATGAAAAGCATGCTAAAAATAATTTATACCATTTTAATATTATTTACCATGATAGAAAGCATGATAAAGTTAAAAAAAAAATATGTATCTTTTCATATGCTAAGACTACCACACCTAAGGTTAAGAAGGTAGAAAATAATTTTTCATATTTATTTTAGAGATTCCTAATGAAGATATTTTTCATATTTATTTTAAAGATTCCTTCATCATCAAAGAGCATCTATTTTATTTAAAATCATTAATGTGCGAAAAGCTCAAGAGATCAAAAAAAAAAAAAAAGTCAAGTTGTGTGATCTCGACATTGCTTTTAGATCACAAAATTGTTTATTACCAAATCTGGTCTCATTTTCATGTTAATCCTTATTCTTTAGGGTGAAGGGTGAGACATGATTAAAAATCTTATTGTTTTGTAATTTTCATAGTCATTTGTTGGCATTTTTCATACTTGCTCTTGTTGAGCAGATCTAATTGGTCTAAATCGGTGACGTGACATGACATTTTATACTCAAACTATTAAGCCATATTCTGTTGTCTCTTTAAAAGGAATAATTTAATAGATTTGGTGCGATGCACCATAATGTGTCATAGGTCATGGTACAGCTATAAGAGAGGGATTTTCAAACCATGTTATATTTCTCATCAGCATTATAATCTTAATTGTTTTATTTTCGTTGTGCATATGTATCCTTTAACACTATTTTTGACACAAGTGTGTACTTACTACTAATGATTGATATGAATTTTAAATTTGCAAGAAAACTAAAGTACTGCTTATTCGCCCCCTGTGTCATATTTTGCATATAGAAGCTTCTCAATTGATATGAGATAAGGAAATAAAATAAAAGGACAGAATATAGGAAAGGAAGGAGAGGGGAGATGAACACATTGAGATTATGAGAGAGAGAAGAAGAATTAACTATAAAGGTGAATGAGAAATGATGTTATTTGTGTTAGATTTGACTCTTATGAAATCAGGTATGGTTTCTATGGTTTTAGTAAAAAAGCTAACTCTCGTTTATTGGAAATAGTTATAACTAGTGCTATATGAGTAATGTGTGAATCCTTTGCTGTAGGATAAATACCAAAAATGGATAAATAGTGTGTTTCAATTGGCATAGTCGATAAGTGTTTGAAACAACAACATTAGCATATTGATTTGTGTAATTTATGTTTGATACTATGCTCAATAATTTAGCTATGTTAGATCTTTTATAATAACTTTGGTAATATGATGAATTATATGGGTTGTCCATCAGTTGCTTAATTTTATAACTTCTTATGTAAGTATATACTGTATATCATGTTTACGATAAGTCATCCTTTTGTATAATAAGAGTATTCATTAAATTAGTAATATATTAATTAAACTTTATATTATTAAATTAAATTAAAAATTTTAGATAGTCAATTTGTTACTTAGTTTGCTTTTATTTAATAGGTTTAATTAAACTTTAGGTTAATTACTAATTAACTAACTTATGAAATATAACTCTACAACTTAAACATCTTCCAAATCTATCTTTTGACTCTGATTATCCCTCGCATCATTACTCATCTTCTTCCTACCACCCATTACTTAGAGCAGATCCTCTAATGCCTCCTGTCCTCCATCCCTCACACACTAGAGTAGTCCACCACCTCCAACTCTTCATTGTCACCAACATCTACAATTAGTGTTTGGTACTCCTTGCAATTTTATTGTGCAAGATTTGATTCCACGCTAAAGCATTCAAGTCTCATATGATCTTTTTTGTTGTCTCATCTCCGTGTTGTTTTTGTGATCAATATTTTCCTATCTAATGTGTAGGAAATCAAACAGATACAGTTAGCCATGGTGGATTCATATCCAATTCGAGAATCAGCTGTTTTCAAACTATGATTGTTATTATCATGTGTGGTCTTGCATTAGATAATTTTGGATTAGTAATTATATTTTTGGAGTTTACTCTTTCTATTAATATGCCATCAGATGTTGCTCATATTTGATTCAAATATGTATGTTTTGAGTTCATATATCATATATGTAGATAGGTAGACAGACTTAGGACATTGTGCACTTAGTAGATTTAGGAAGTGGCATAGCCTTTATAATTTAATAGGAAATAAAGCTTTAGGCCTTCTGGATAAATATTTGTGGATTGCAATTAGGCTTGCATGGCCTAAAGGCATGATTTATTAAAACCCAACAGAGGAAGATGTGAGGTGTCGGAAGTAAGTAATATCCTCAGACTCCACCAATTACTCTTTGTTGCAGCTTTGTGAAAGTTCATGCACATTCCATTGATCCACAACTCTTGATTGAAGTCTTGCAGTTTAGCAGTTGAATGTCAGGTTGGATTGTGGTATTCATGAATTAATGATATGATTTCAAGCTAATAACTTGCAAGTGGTAGCATGAATTAATTTATTTGAAGTGTTTGTTAACTTAAGGTTAATGTTAAGCCCACCATGGCTGGTCCCAAGCCCAGATGAGAAAGGATGACGGTTGCATTAGATTGCCATGTAGAACTAAATTAAGGTAAATGTTCAATGAATGGATTCATCGAACATTCAATGTTTATTATCTTAATGTTCATAATATTCATCTTGTATGCCTATTCAATTTTTCTCATGCCAACGGCAATTATAACAGAGTGGATAGAATTTTCACTAAATGACCAGGTGCTAAGAACCTATAGATTATAAGAGAGTGGTAAGAGTTCTAAGGTTACATTGTTGTATCAAGGCATATTAATGGATCATGTTTAAGCAATCTAGGCATGTCTCGGCGTGTATAGGTCACAACAAGACTAAAAATAATAAGACATGGCCCTGCCCCAAGTGTAGCATGAACTTGAGCTCGACCATCTCATGTCGTGTCCATCACAAGTTGGTCCACTGAGTTGAGAAATTAATAAAATAATAACAAGAGATTAAACATAATAATAATGATAAATATGCAATAAAATAAGGGTTAATAATTTTTTAAAAGATTTTTAAGTGTAATTTAGTAAGATTTAAATTTTTATAGAATTACTTTTGGGGTAGAAGGGATATAACATATAAACTTCTATATGAAAATTTTTAGAAAACATAAATCATGGGCATGCTAGGCGCACGTACTCCACTTGGCCACATGGGCTTATGCCTTGCTCGACATGACCACATTCGAGTCATGTCAAACACAGATTGTGGGCCAAGCACACACCACCCAGCACGACCTCACACAAGTAGCTGAGCCCAGCATGCTATGGCTTGTTTATGTTCATGCAAGGTTAGGTCGTGGGTGATCTAGTCCATTTAACACTCTCTAATTGCATATTTTGATGATTTCTTATAGATTTATTATTGTATTACAGCTCTTTTTATTTTATTTATTTATTTATTATTTTTTTATTTATTATTTGTTTCATATAGACATTAGGCACTTTAACTCTTTAATTATGTTTTATGTAAGAACTTAATGCAGATATATCAAAGTTCGACTTCAGTTTGTAAATTTGCTACCTTATTTGCAGTTTGATTATTATTTCAGAAAGTTCCATGTGGTTTCTATTTGTATGCAATTCTTTTTTTTATGGTTTCTATAGATAGCCTGTATGTTGCCTAGCATGCTGCATCATCAAAGATTTGTTCCTACTTAATTGATGCCAAAAAAAATCATTACAGGGCCGTGATGGGAGCCCTGTCAAGCCTACAAACATGGAGGCTCACTTGGCCGTGACAAAACAATAAGCTATCTCCGTAAACTGGAATATTGATATAAATAGATGATGCACTTGGCTAAAAGCATTCAATATAAGTGAATATTAAACTCAAAATCAAACCTGCAAGTGACTTGCAACCATTGCTCTAGTTAGACCAGGAACATTAATCACATCTAGGATTTTCTTGGGCACAGCCCCTGAAAAAAAATTATAGTGAGATTTTTTCAATTCATATAAAGCATATATTCTAGTATTAGACACCATTAATAGTGCATGCAAACAAATGTAACTAACTTGAAATTAAAACTTAAGAGATGAGACAAGTGGTGAAAAGGCCATACTGTCTATGCCAATCTGATTAACAGCATTTATAAACTTCTTATGAAGTTCCAATGACCAAGCTAATCGGTGTTTCTTTGATGGAGGCTCCATATTATCAGGTTCACTGTCTTCTTTATCTTCATTTTTCTTTTCTTTGCTTCTCATGAATGTATTGGTCAAAGTGTTCATTGTAGAAGCATTTCCAGTACCACCAGTGGAGCACCTATTGCCCTCAGAATTATGCACCTTTAGAAAACCATAACACTCTGATACTTCATTTCTGGGCCACTTTCTTTTGATAACAAACTGCCAAATGGTTTGCATCTCTTCCAAGCGTAAAGGTTTACATAAAAATCCACAGGCTCCGTGGTTTAATCCTTTGATCACATACTCAAATCTTGAATCAGCAGACATCACTGTGATAATTACATAAAGGAGAAAGACGGATATCTTCAAAATAATGAAGAACAATAAATATCTTCCAGATATGCATTTTACTAAAAGAAAATTACTCACTGATAATAGGTAGATGCATATTAAAACCAGCTAATTCAAACAACTTGAATCCATCCATGTCAGTCATACAGAAATCAGCCATTATCAGATCAAATCCATGGTTTTCCTGCAGATGAAATATTGCTTCTGCAGCTTGAGAGCAAGTTGTAACTACAAGAAAAATCCAAACAAAATAAAAAAGATGAGAAAAAATCATCATTATCAAACTGTGTTACGCTCAACAGATTAGTCATGTAGTCTTCAATTAGATACATGCAATAGAACTAATAAGTGCTGTCAGTTCTTGGGAGAGGCCAAGAAGAATTAGTAACCGACAAGGGGTAGCAAAAGTTTTTCTTGCTGATCCAGTGGCCAACAAAGAGTCACTTATAGTGCGGAAGACTATCAGAGTAGTATTTCATATTGTCTAACACTTTATATTTTATTTTCCTAATTTTAGCACTTCATTAGATACCTTTTTCACATTCCCAGTGCATTGATCATCATAGAAATCAGTATATGCTCTAAATTTTGCTATATTTATTTAACCTCACCTTAAGTACTTTATACGAAGTTCTTATTTCTACAGTAGGTCAAACATTAAACAGGTACAGGTATTTTGTTGTAGTTCATCATACCACATCTCTTTTTCATCGCATCTCAGTTCTCTTTGACTCTCCAGGAACTGACTTTTTCTTATTCTTAATCTTGCCTACAATTGAAGGCTAAAAAAAAAAACATTATTATCAAACTCTTTATTCCAAACTTCTTCCTTGACTTTTTCCCATCAATTGAAAATGAGCTTTCACTTTCCACCAATCCCGTAATATCAAAACAAAGTAAAGAAAGTTTTCTTTCTGCCTTCCTCTACTCAATCAATTACCAATATAAATATATTCCCCTCCATTATGATTAAGTTTTCCCACTGCAATAGAGACACCAGGCATCTAAGAACCCTCATTTTCCAAAATTCATGCTTTAAGGGCAAGCACACTTTAAAAAAAAAGAGTAATGTTAAATGCTTATTTGCTACATTATAGGGCTCCACGTGAGAAAATAGTAATATTACTCTTTAAGTATATTGCTACATTATAGGGCTCCACATGAGAAAATAGTAATATTGCACTTTAATTATATTGTCATATTATTGTAATTAGCTTTACTAGGAAGTCAATTCATTATGGACCAAGTTACTAGAAATGTTTATTTATTATGAGTTTTATTTATTAGCTATTGTTGTTACACCTAATTGCTCTAGATAATTTTATTTGTTTATTTTATCCTTTCAAGGAGCATCACAAAGCCATCTTGGCATTTTCATCTATGTTATATAATTTTTTGTATGTTGTTTCTAGCAACTCAACTCCTTGATCCATGAAGTATAGAAGGTCATACCATGATTTTATATGTTTTCAATCCAACAATCACACAATACTCAACAAACTCATTTCCATTTCAACCACCCAGTCTTATCCTAATAATGTCATCAATATTTCTTTTTTATTGAATAATAGATCTTTTATATCTTCATTATTAATTCTCAGATTTTCCAATGTGCTAAATTCTAAAACTATTATTTATTTGTCCACTCTGCTCTCCAACCATTTTTCTTTCCTATAGGAAATTTTGAGTATTACCTTAGTGAGAATTTATCCAAGTCTATGGTATTGCTGAAGAACCATAAAAAAACAATTAAGAAAATAAGGATTTTGATATAGGAGTAGTTAATTGCCAAGTATATTGGCACTTATATTTGTCTTTTCCATTTATTTCACCCTAGTTTCTTATTCTACACTCCCACACCAGAAACCTTTTTGACCAACTTTGTGGAATTTATTATATTTCCACTGATATTAGTTTTAACCTAATGTGGCGGACCCTTCCCTAGAACCCCACGTTGGCGGAAGCTTCGTGCACCAGGTTGCCCTTTATTAGCTTTAACCTTTTAGAAAAATATCAAAAAAATGTGCAAGATCATTCTCAATATTTTTCCAGACAGCACCTTCATACCATAAGACAAACAAGTGGCAGATCAAATAATCTCCAAAAAGGGCAGCCCGGTGCACGAAGTTCCCGCCATGCGGGGTTTCGGGGAAGGATCCATTGTACATAGCATTACCCTGCTTTTTTGCAAGAGGAGGCTGTTTCCAGGATTCAAACCCGTGACATCTAAGTTACAAGGCAACAACTTTACCGTTGAGCCAAGGCTCCGGATCAAATAATCTCCAATTCAACTAAATTACTAATGGTCAGTCTATGTGGTAACAGAGCTTCAAATGACATCAAACAACTAATTAAACATGTATACAACCTAACCAATATATCTATTTTAAGTAAGGTGTAATTCTAGCTACACCAAATTAGTTGGTTGTGGACTTAATAAGATAACCTTCAAATTATCCTTACATGCACTCAGTCAAACTATCCTTGGATCCAAGATAGCCTATGTAACCTGAAAAAACCTTTGGAATAGTTTGGCTTATCATGTAAGCTGTCATTTCAAGTAAAACAGTATCAAAAGAATACCCTATTTTCTAATAACCATTACTAGAGAAATCCATTACTACAAGATAATGGCATGTTTGAAGGTCCTATAACTATTGCATTTTCTGGTCATGAATATATTATACTCATGTGATCAAATAATCATATGATATCATTCCAGTCTTCTCTTAATAGAATATTTACATGGATTCCAAAAGTGTTGTCATTCAGTATGTATAGAGGTTAAACAATCACAACTTTAAAATCTTCTTTTAAAGGTAATCAGGCATCTCGTGTTTCCTGGTTGCAGAAAAAAAGAACAAAGAGGAAGTAAACAATGATCTAAAAGGTAGTTCAACAAAAAACTATGCATTAAACAAGTATGGTAAAGAGATACTAACATCATACCTGATCAATTGAGTTCCAAATAAAAGAAGAGAAAAAATGACAACATAATTTATCATAATGTAGTTTCATCAATTTATGTTAAAACCGACTCTTTGTGATTCTGAGAAGTCTTTAGCTCACCTAATCAAAGTTTACAATGTCGAGCCAAGACCAAGTTTACTTATTTAATTAAATTATTAACAAAAACATAATTAATTTCAATTATTAAGTACTATTTTTAATTAACTTTTTATGTTATTAATTTATTTAAAAATTATAAATTACTTATAGTATAATTATTTGCTGATAGTTATTATTGAATATTTTACTTGTAATTATAATTTACTAACAGTTACAAGTTACCAGTAATTATTTAAAATAATTGCACTATTAATTACCTTTTATACCAGTAAATTTATCTAACCCTAGTTACTATTTAGCATATCGTACCTACATATTTACTAGGAGCAGTCACTATTTAGCCTATCGTACCTATATATTTACTGGGAGTAATTTATTAAATTGTTATATAATTTATAACACATAAATTAACCGAGAGAGAGATATAGATGTGTGTATATAAATAACATACATCAATATATATCTGTGTGTTATATTCGTGACTAATTCCATAATAAATCATGGAATCGCCTTCGCTGCCCTGTCATTGTCAAATCAGCCTCAAGGAGTTTGCAAAATCGCTCTCCACCGTCTCCTTTGCCGATGTGAACTTCAGTGGGATGACTAGCCACTCCGTTCACTACCACTAGAACTGAGGTATCAAGGTTCTTCTCCTCTCCTTATTACCTTGTGTAGCTTTCATGTTCGTGGAAGACTCAACTGAGTATTTTTTTTTTGGGGTATCGGGTTGTTCTGCTATAAGTTGGAAATGAAACAAAATGTTTCACTTGTGTTCACAGGGATGCAAGAAACCTTGAACCATTACTTGATATCTATATTAAAAATTGAAATAAAAATAATCGAATATTTGAAAACTTCAGTACAAGAAATTAGAAGAAAACCATCACCTCTAAATAAGATATTTCTTTTCTTTTGAGGAACGCCTGCATGCAAGAATCAAGAGCGTATGTTTCTAAAATTAAGGTTAACATGCAAGGGAGAAAATGAAAGAATTGTGTATGTATATTGCCAATTGCACAATGCATGAATCAAAACCATATCTCGGGTAAATATGGAAAAATTTAAGACTAACCAAATAAGTTTTATGAAAAAAAAACACTGGATCCAAATCTAACAAGATTTTTTGGTTACTGTAATATGAAAAATATCACATACATTACAAGTAAATGAATGAAAGCTCAATTTTGGTCATAACTAGAAGGCAAAAACACAACAAATTATGGTAAGTTGTTCCATATCTTCAAATATGCATGCACATAAAAAATAGGAAGATGAATTGTTCCATATCTTCAAATATGCATGCACATAAAAAAATAGAGAGATGAGCTCACCATCATATCCACAACAAAGAAGCAAGTTCTTTGCTAGTGACAAGGAAGCATTGTCATCATCCACCACAAGAACCTTGAGCCCCATAGGGAAATTATCTGGAAGTTTAAAATCCTCACAGATATGCAAGGTTGCATGGAAATTATTCTCTGAGCAACTTTGCACATTCACCATCAAAATTGACCAAAAAAGTTGATGTGCGTAACGTAAATGAAATCTACAAATGCTATGAACTACCCTCTTACTGCGACCCCCCGATATGCTCAAATAAGACTGCTGGAAGGCAAATACAAGTCTATTTTAGGGGAAGTCAAGTGCCATTTATAGCTATAGAGAGTACAGGGAATGGAAATGAAGAGAATTTGTGGGGCAGTAGAAGCCCAATAGAATGGTGCCTAGTGGTTCTTACTAATAAGCAGGTATATTAGGAAGGTTTCTATGGATCAATGTATCATCCAAGAGATATGAGACAACTTCCAAAAAAAAATTGTAAAAGTCTATATAGTTTGTTATCCTTCCAACCCTTTGACATGCACCAGCAGTTCTTTAAAATTTGGAAAATAATTAATCAAACATCTAAATTTTAGATTGTCATGAGTCAACTATAAAGTTTAAATCATGTCGTACTATTGGCTTTCACTCACATACAAAATACGTTGCATGTATATCAAGATGAAATATTATTTGATAAATCATACTGGTTGGCCTTTGCCATTCCCTTGATTTTAGTTTGTAGGTTGTATTGGTCATTTCACGAAATTTCTGGAGGATGCTTATGCAAGTTAGCAGGTTTAGACCTGTACTATCGTTTGAAGTAAGAAAAAAGTGTTATTATTTTAAAAACATCGTTGACTTATTTTACCTTTTCTAATATTCTTTCTGAAACTTACATCTGGTGTATCATGCTTAAAAATTCCAATTTTATCCTAAGAAAAAGAAGACTCCTGATGCTGAAGGTCAATAGTACACGTTTCAGAATGGGGCTAGATGAAAACCATCGAGTTTATCCACTTATCATCAGATACCCAGTGTTAACGTGTTGAGCAAAGACCACAAGGAAGTCTCGTTGACACCATGATTAATAGCTAAGTCTGTATGGTTAATGCATGATTTATTGTCCTATTATGGATCAATCTCGCATGCTACTTTCGACAGGTAAATCTAATACGACAGACTGACTCATTATCCGGATGAAAGGCGTTATGTATTTTTAATATCTCTTACTCAAAGTTACAGAACAAACAAAACTCAGAACTCCTGCCAAGATAAGGTATACCTAAGATCAAGCATTAGGGCCAATCAACGACGCCTGAAAAGGAATGAGAAGGCTCCGAATGGAAACCAGAGGGGATTCTTCCATGCTGGTATTCTCAAGCTGATGTCTAAATTTGAGGTACGAACCGACCTCGAGACGGCGTAGGGGACGCCGGCACACAGCTGCGTTCGGCATACTTGTTCATGCGTTCCTGGAACAGTTTGTCGACTCGAACGGAAGGAAATGCAGGCACAAGATTCTCTCCCATCAACCTCTCGCCCCGCTAGCGTGCGGGTTCTCGCGCTGCTCCCTCGCATGGCCAGCGGCGAGGCAGTCTCCACTCTCCAGGAACTCGAAGGTCGTCTTCTTTTCTTTTATGAGTTAATTAGCCCCTCAAATTTTTAATTAACAAAAGAGAAATTTTGCTAATTAAAATATAAAGTTTAATAAATTTATTAAATCAAATATTTATTTTGCCTATGCCTGAGGCAACCCGGTCGCTCGTCAGCACTATTGTGGTAAAAAAGTGAATCGTTCGTCTCAGCGCCTCCGTCGATCTATCCCAGAACTAATACGGAGGAGGTAAACCACGGGTGACTATTAACCATAAGTACAAATGGTTAAGACATGGAGGAGGTATATGCTCGGACGTGCCAAGATTCGACCTCTAGACCTCATGTGACAAGCTCTCATATCTTAACCATCGCACCGTCCCGAAGGGACTCGCTCGTCAGCACTATTGCGCGCATGACCAACGACGTGATAGGGAAAAAAATTGATCGATTAGACATATAAATTTATAATTCACCATTTTAATTTTTTTTCTCATCACATTATAAATCTATCCTTAAATTTTTCATTAAAAATTTTTACTTGTATAAATTATTTCTCAAAAAAATACATCGATTTAATTAATTTATTATATTATTTATTTTTAAAAATTACATGACGTTTTTTATGTAGTCACATAAAAGTGCCTTTTTTAAAAAAACATATATTTAATAAATCTAATAAAATATTATAAAAGAAAAGAGAAAAAAAATCTAATAATTTATTTTAAAAGAAAAGTTAAATATAAACCTATTCTAAAAAAAAAAAGAGAATAAATAAATATAAGATTTTGAAGGATTTATTTGAATATACATGTTAAATAATTGTATGTTTTCACCGCCCTTGAAAATAACTTTATTCTTAAGGTTGTTTAGTAATAAATTCTGAAAAAATAAATTCTAAAGTTGAATCGTAACTTCTCCATTGGAATTCACTTCCGGAAGATGTTATTGAGGAGTAAATTTGTAGCCTAATTTTTTCTTTAAACAAGACACTTGAGAAGCTTGTTTGTATGGTTGAAGTCTTATAAAAAACTAAATTTCCTTTTGCAGATCTCTTTCTGAATGATGCTTGTCTGTCAATTGTTTCATTTTTGCTTGTGCGTGCATAAGTTATTTTTCAAAAGCTGCAATACTTGGTCCCTTACGTGTAGGTTTTGGTCAACTTGATACACATTTTATTGATCCATATGTGAATGAGTTGATCAAGGGTGGTGCACATTCATAGACTAACTCAAATGGTGTAATTTTAGTAACTGAGTAGTAGTCGTATTTTTACCACCATTCTAGCCACATAAGCTAATGAACTCATTCCTTTAATTTATCACCAATTAGGCAACTTAATTAGTTCTCTAAATATCGATTAACCACCTCTACTTGTCCATCTGATTGTGGGTGGTACGATGTGTTGAAATTAAATTTAGTGTCCTACAATTAAAATAATTCTTTTCAAAATTTACTCGTAAATATCATATCTCTATCAGTGACAATAGATCTTGGTAACCCATGTAGCTTAATTTTATAGTCGATAAATACTTGATCAACACGTAGCTATATAATGATGTGATAATGGATAAAAATGAGCATATTTTATGAGGTGATAGACCACCATGATAATGGTGTAGGGATCTAGGCATGCAAAATAAAAATTTTGCGGACGAATACTTCGCACAACCGCAGCGGAATGGATCCCTTCCAGAAGATCCTTGTGAAAAATAAGT
>JBAMIE010000049.1:2488499-2499993 GCA_037177295.1 Kaempferia parviflora | reverse complement strand
GCTTGTCACATAAGGTCTAGAGGTCAATCCTCGGCGTGCCCGAGCATATACCTCTCCCATATCTTGACCATTTGCACGTATTCGCCTTTTGCTATATTAGTAATGCATGCATCTACTAGGAATATAACAATCATATTCAGTTATTCAATATGAGATACCAGAATAATTGGCTATAGTGCAAATGGAAGAATAAATGGGAGATTATATTTGTTTCAAACTTATATAAAATGAAATTCAACTGAGAATGATTTTTGAGTTTGTTTTCCTTCTTACAAGCTAAGTCATGGCTATATCAAATAAACACCTAAATGTGTCAATATAAAAGTATAAGGATGAAAGACTTGTGAAAACCAACACTCTAGGATAGTGGACAACATTGCTAGAGTTCAACAAAGTTATACGTACGTAGCTAAACGAATTTGATCACTTAGGAATCTTGCTAAGTTTATGTTTAGGAACTTATAAAAATATGGATAAAGCGTGGCATGATGCATGTAATAATATGAGAAGGACTAATATTAATTTATTTGATTAATCAAATAATGTATTATTAATTATATTATATTTAATTGAGATAAATTAAAATTTAATATGTCTAATTAAATAAAGAGAAAGTAAGTATCAAATTATTAATTAATTTGTATAATCTTTAAAATAAGTCATTAGACATTCAACCGTGTTTTAAATATTATAATTGTCTGTACGTCGGTTTACATATATAAACATGATATTTATATATTGTTTATCCTAATCATCCAACTAGTTGGTTTGATGGTTAAGTTATTGATTGCTAATCAATAGGTCATTAGTCTGAAATTCACTTTTGACAGTTATTGATTCCTAATCAATAGGACATTAGTCTGAAATTCACTTTTGACCTTTAATTATTTTAAAAAAAATGATCAAAATCATGTAGTTATCCTCATCCTCGACGATGTGTGATGCTTGCCAGCCAATATTGTTCTATCATCAAATAATATTTTAGAAATATTCTAAATTAATTTTGAAAGTTCATAAAATGATACATTAATTAAGAATATTTGTAAATAAGATCTTCATATATATATATATATATATACAAAATATTTTTTTGAACTTAAAAACATAATTTAATCAGTCAAATTATTTCGCTTAACATTAGAAAAGTTGTATTTGGTGATTGCTCCCGGTATTCTCATAGGAAATTGATTAGTTTTCATGAACTGACAGCTACTCCTTATGTTTATTTTATTTTATTTTATTTTTTAATGGGAGATATCATATATTTTTCTCGGTTCAGATTTCTTTATCAGGCGACAGTCGGTGCCAGTTAGCTTTCTTCTTCCTATACGGCTATACCGTGATCAGTTCAAAAAGGGGGACTTTTTATACCCGCACTGTGAGCTGGAAGTAGACAAGCTTTTTCCTCCTCTTTTTTTTTTTTTTAATTTTTTTTTGTTTACTTCTTCCGATCCGGAGGATAATGGCGCGGATGAGAGGTAGAGGAATTATGGCGATTTGGGTTCTTCTCGCGTGCGTCTGTGCGAGGCATCCGAGCCTCGTCTTCGCCGACACCGATTCGAATGACGGTGAGTTGATGAGTGGATGAGAGGGGGGAGTGGCGAAGTCTATCATTGCTGGTGTCCGTGGGTTAAAGTTTTACTTTTGGATGCTTGTTTTTGTATTTGGCTGTTTAAATTGGGAAGTTGTCTTGTCGATCTGTTTCTTGTTCCGTCTTTGGTTGAAAATTACCAGAATAATGGCCAGTTGATGTTTTTATGGGAAATTGACTGAAAAGTTGAAATTTTTGTGAAAAAAGGATCTACGTCGATAGGAGAGGATTGAATCTACTGGGAAGTGGGTGTTCGGGGTTAAAAGTCTACGATTTTTATTTATTTATTTATTTTTTGCCGATAAAGGATCTAGGAGAACTGAAGCAATTAATCTATTTCCAGGAGCTTTTAGAAGACTTTGTTTCTCTAACTGTATTCTACTATCACTCTTGGGCCTTTTCGTAAGCAAGGATTTCTAAGTATAGTCATGTATTTCTCTAGCTCTGATTCAGAGGAGTGATGAAATTTTGTAGCTTTATCCAACAGTCAATCTTGAAAATCTTCTTATTAGAACACTTACTTTGCAGCTTCGGCCCTCAACGTCCTGTTCAGCAGCTTGAACTCCAACTCCCAGCTGACAGGTTGGAAACAAAGTGGTGGTGATCCATGTGGAGAATCTTGGAGAGGAATTACATGCTCTGGTTCGTCAATTACTGCAATGTGAGACAAACTGTCCTGAACTGGATGCTTATTCTTGTCTCTTTTGTTTTTTCACTGACATTTCTGATGAACTTGATGCTAGGATTTCTTTTTTTCAGCTGCCATATTTGATGTGTGTCTCTTTTTCCATTTAGCACATTGTCAGGGTTGGGCCTTACTGGGACAATTGGGTACAACATGAATCAACTGTCTTCCCTAACTGAGCTGTAAGACAAATCCTTGCTCTTCTGTTCGTAGCATGAAAATTATTTTGAAGTCCTGATTTCCTTGTATTGATGCAGTGACTTGAGCAAGAATAATCTTGGAAATGGAGTCCAGATACCTTATACTCTTCCTACAAATCTCCGCAAACTGTAAGCTAGTCTAACCTTGATGGCACACACTCATTGGTGTCTCTCTCTTATGATAATTCCATCTGCAGAGACCTCAGCAATAACCAATTTGGTCAAACAGTGCCTTATATAATCTCACAGATGATCTCATTAGAATACCTGTGAGTGGCCTTTTGAATCACTCAATCTTCATTTTATTTTCTATCTTACCTACTATTTGTTGGATTAAATATACATATATTGATGTAGAAATCTTTCTCACAATCATCTTCAAGATAATCTGGGTGAAATGTTTCAAAGCCTCTCTCATCTAGCAACGATGTAAGTGCAATTTGAAACTGTTATATTTGCTGAGAATAGTCCAAATTCATTTGATTTCCACTATAGCTGCTGGCTAAATTATGATTTTGGTTCCTTATATATAATACTTGCTGCTATTGCTTTCCACGTTAGTTACTGAAATATTTTTAAGTGGTTGCTCAGTAATGACATTATTCAAAGTTTATAAATTTTAGTTTAAGAAGTTTTTTCCAGTTTTTTTTTAAATATTGTAAGTGCTTATTATTATTATGTTTTCACTAATCATAGCAAACCTAATAAATGTTAGACCTTTGTTTTTAGGATTTCAGGATTATGGTTGGGCCTATAATGAATCCCTAACCCCTTGTTTCAATCATCTCAGTTATTAATAAAATTTTATCTCTTTTACAAGTTTGTTCTCTCTCTCTTGGGCTCTACATCACTAAGTTTTTGTTGGCCTTTGCACATCAATAACATGCAACCTTTTGTGATAAACTTTGAAGCACGAATTATATTCTTATCCGCCAATGTGATTTCTGAACTTTCCTAAAAGTAGAAATTGTACTGTAGGGACTTGTCTTTCAATTCATTTTCTGGTGATCTTCCGCAGAGTTCTAGCAGCTTAACAAGTTTGACGAACCTGTAAGAGAAACATTGTGCATATATTAATATTATTTTCCAGTAGATTTTGGCTTAGAAACATGTTGTTCTGAATGTTTTAGATATTTGCAAAATAACCAGTTCACTGGTCACATAGACGTCCTTGCCAATCTTCCACTTCAGAATCTGTAAGTTTGTTGGTATGTAAGAGGAAGACTTATGCATTTTGTATATTAAGGCATACATATATTTCATTTCAGGTATGTTGAGAATAACCACTTCACTGGATGGATTCCTAACCAATTAAAAGGGATAAAAAATCTTCAGTGAGTATTTATGGATCTTTACCATGATAAGGGTGTTTGCATATTTAATCAGAATTGTAAAGTAGCTTTTTAGACTACAAACATATCTATCTTTACATAATTGATCTTTGACATATGCCACTACCTTATGATCCTCTCGATAAACCTATCATCATCATCATTTTTCATGGTTAGTAGTAATTATTGTATCTAATCTGAACCTGTAGGCTATCAATAATTTTTATGAAGATAAATGTGTATCAATAATGTTTATTAAGTTAAATGTATCTCATATTCATTTAATATGATATTACCATAACCGAAGCTCATCGTATTGGTTGGCAGCAAATGTTAATTACCACCAACATCTTAAAGGCTTTATGTGCATGGCCAGGTTACCGCATATTGCAGGATAAGTAATAACTATTAAATATTTTATAATTATATTTCTGAAAACACAAACTTTATTTCAATGATCTTAATAAAAATAAAAAAAAAAACTTAAACAAGATTTGCACTTTCATAGTGATTAACAAATTGCTCATGCTATTTGTCTCTTACACTTGCCAATATGTAAAATGTGTAATTTCTATGCTTTTACTTTATAGATCAACAAGACAACAACTCACTAATCACTTCCCACTTGTCATTTTTTGAATAAAGGAATCTCTTGTTTTTCATTTTTGTTGGTTCTTTTGTATCTGGATTGCATTAAATATACACCATGCTTATCATCTTCTACTCATCTAGTCTATTCCTAAAAATATTACATTTGTTTAAACTAAAAGTCTGGCAGGCTCTTAAGTCATTTAACATCAAAGCAAGATTTGACTGCATATATAGGAAGTGGTGAAATACTGCATGTTCATATGTTATAACATTGATTATGGTAGCTGTTTTATGGCACTTGTTTTGTAGGACTGGTAACAACCAGTGGAGCTCTGGTCCAGCACCTCCACCTCCACCTTATTCTCCTCCTCCTCCAGGTCGAAAAAGTAACCCTGGTCAGCAATCTGGTCATGGGGGTATTGGTGGTGGAGGAATAGCAGGAATCATTATATCTATATTGGTTGTAGGTGGAATAGTTGCATTCTTTGTTATAAGGAGGAAATCACGAAACTACTCAGTCGAAGAAAATCTTAATCAAGATCAACCTTTTGCTCATCTTGCTCCAGAGGAAGTTAATGGTATGTTAGATTTGAAAATTTTGTGCAATTTGGAGAGAGTTTAACTGTGACTACTTACATAATTTTCCATATACTACCCAATTTTAGTACATGCATATGTCCACCCATTCTAGTACCTTTCTGAAATATTCCGTAGTTGTAGTCGACTGCCCACTCAGTTAATTTCATAAATTGACCTTGGACAGGCAGTCCCTCTCTGGGATGTCTTAGCGCATTATAACTGTCAAGTGTCTAATTCTACTTATTCTGCACTTTTGCTTGTTTGCCACACAACTGAAAAATGTCTTGAGGAAAAGATAGTAGACAGGAGTAAATGATTTTTTTTTGGGGGATTTTTGAGAAAAACTGTGGAATTTTCAAGAGAAATTTTCATTTAGGTATGCTCCTTTTGGTTCTGGTAGCCATTAGTTTCAAACTTCCTTTTCACGTGCAATATGATCTATCCAAAACATTCTTGGTTATTTTATTTTTGTCAATTTTATTTTTATCCTTTTCTTTATTTTCATTTGGTAACACATTACCTCTGTCATTCTATTAGTTGACAATGAAAGGTCTTTCTGAAATTTGAACCTTCAGTTTCCTTGAGAAAGAAGGTAGGCATAATTCCCACCTGAAAGTACCTAGGTACTGAAGAACATGAAGCCACCTAGCAAGACCCTTTTGACATCGGATCTTACCCATATTTGGCCACCAGTAGCAGTATGATATTACTGCATTACTATACTTAACATAATGTTAAAACAAAATTAAGATTTATGCTCTATAATAGACATGAATGGTTGTTGAATAATAAAGAATTTAATTGATTTTTCTAAGTGCCACTCCCTGACTTACTAGCCACTTGGTCCATGACTTTACTACAATAATTCGAGGGGCCCTCTCTTACAGGGTAGAATAGCCTGTAAATAGGAAGATGTTACTTAAGGGGCTACGGCTAAGTTGAGCTGAACCTACTGTGATATGTTGTCAATGTCGATTTCAGACATTAACTTGAACTATTGGTCACTTAAAATCATTTCAGATGTGACCTTCTCAAGCCTAATTTAGTTCGGATATAACAAAACCCAATAGATTAAACTCACCATTTTTATAACATAGTTCACCAAAATTGAGTCCTTTGTATGCTCTAATTTTAGTGGTTCACTTTGAAATGAATTCCTTTGATATTCTACCAAGGTATTAATGGGAAATTCCAAGGAGTAGGTGATCAACCCACTACCTAGGAACTAGGCAGACAATTACCATTAAAAAATGTTAGCATAGAAAAGAGAAATATATTAAAATAAGAACCACTAGAATTAATGTGTGTATAATAGTTGAATCCATAATCAATCAAAATAAAGTTACAATCACAAATAGGCAAGTCATAACTGATAAGTCTAAACATATAATATCAATGAAATATTTCATATTTAACATTGTAGATAAAAAATCAAAATCAAATTAAAGTTAAAAATTCAATAATTTGCAGTTGTCAATCTAAATTGTAAGAAATAACTAATATCATGATAAATAATATATAAATAAAATAAGATAACTAATGCCCCCTTTAATCCATTTCGACCGCCCAAGAGTACTACTTGGGCTACCTAGGTGATCCACTTGGGCCACTTTTTGCATGGGAGTCGCTGTTGGGCATAGGCATGTAAGGTTGGAATTCCTAATGCATTAGAAGCAATAAATGAAAATTTGCTTGAAAGTCAAACAACTTTCCAATGTTAATATGCACTATGCTATGTTTAGCTTGCTCTATTTATTGCGCTTTCCAATCTCACAACTAGTTCATTAAATGTAAGGTAGCAGCATCCAGTCATGTAGTTGGGGAGGCACCTAACCACTAGGCAAAGCAACCCATGGTGAAAATGCTTAAGTTGTCACCTGGCTACCTTTTAGAGAGGGCTTTTAGCTGACCTGAGTTTACTTGTGTTCAAGCTTGTTTATTTACTTATCGATCTTGTTCAAGTTTGCTTATTAAAAATCTTTTTGAGCTTGAGCTTTTTATCGAGCTCAACTAGCTGCGTTGTTGTCCTTATAGAATAGGTTAAATATTTATCTAATTCATGAAACTTAAATTAATTTTTTAATTTTAACATATTATGAATAATTTAAGATTATAAAAATTTATAAATTGTGGTTTTTTTATATGTATTTAAATTAAAATATTAAGAAATAAATTTATAATTGAATTTTATACAAGTTAAAAAATACGGCAATTTACCAAACAACGTAGGTGATTATGCGTTTTCCTCGATCACATGTGGTTTTGGAAATGTCCAAACAACAGTCTCTCTCTTCCTTTTTACTTGTCTTTCTCTTCCGTTTTACTTGTCTCTCTTCCTTTTTACTTCCGAACTTTTTTTTTACTGTGTTGCTGATTTTCGACTGATTATCAAAAATCAACAACAAAGTATTGATGATTTTTCAGCAATACAATGTTGTTGATTTTCGAAATCAGCAACACATTATTGCAGATTTTCAGAAATCGGCAACACAATGTTGTTGATTATCAAAGGTGTTGCTAATTTCAGAAACCAACAACAACATTATTGTTGACTTAGAGTTTGAGAGTTAATAACTTTTGATTCAGGTTGAACTACAAAACGCATAATATATCAAATCGAATCTCGTTTAAAGATCTTCAATTTGATATAGTGTGTCTTATAGTTCAGATCTGAATCAAAAGTTATCACCTTTTAAAGTTAAACTTGTAGTTATGGCGGTTACGGTTTCGTAGCTGTTACAACGTGTATGCTGAGTAAATTTTGAAAGGACATAACTTTTGACTCAAATATAACCATAAGACGCACAATATATCAAATTGAAGATCTTGAATGAACTTCGATTTGATATATTGTACGTCAAGTGGTTCAATCCCATGGTCTCTCAAAGTCTAAGTTCAACAACACATAGCAACTACGAAATCATAGCTGTTACAACTATAAGTTATAATTTTGAGATGTCATAACTTTTTATTCGAGTTAAACTACAGAACGCATAACATATCAAATCAAAGTTCGTTCAAAGATCTTCTATTGTCCCATGGTTAAATCTGAGTCAAAAGTTATCACCTCTTAAAGTTGAACTTGTAGTTGCAGCAGCTATGGTTTCGTAACTGCTACAACGTGTATGCTAAGTAAACTTTGAGAAACCTAACTTTTGACTCAAATTTAACCACAGGATGCATAATATATCAAATCGAAGACTTCGATTTGATATATTGTGCGTCCCGTGGTTCGACTTCGATTTGATATACTGTGCGCCCCGTGGTTCAATACCAGTCAAAAGTAATGGTCTCTCAAAGTTTAAATCAACAACAACGTTGTTGCTGGTTTCTTAAAATTAGTAACACATTGTAGCAGCTACGATTTCGTAGCTGCTATAACTATAAGTTATAATTTTGAAAGATCATAACTTTTGATTCAATTAAACTACAAGAGACATAATATATCAAATCCAAGTTTTTTCAAAGATCTTTGATTTGATATTGTGCGTCCCATAGTTTAATCTGAATTAAAAGTTATCACCTCTTAAAGTTGAATTTGTAGTTGTAGCCGCTACGGTTTCGTAGCTACAACAACATGTATGCTGAGTAAATTTTGAAAGGTCATAAGTTTGGTCTTAGATTTAATTATGGGACGCATAATATATCAAATCAGATCTTTGAACGAACTTCGATTTGATATATTATGTGTCTTGTAGTTTAACCCAAATCAAAAGTTATGGCCTCTTAAAGTTATAACTTATAGTTGTGGCAGCCACGATTTCGTAGCTGCTACAACATGCTGATTTTAAGCGCAACAACGTTGTTGTTGACTTAAACTTTAAAAGACCATAACTTTTGACTAGGATTGAACCATGGACACGTAATATATTAAATCAAATTTGTTCAGAGATCTTCGTTAAATTTGAGTCAAAAGTTATGACCTCTCAAAATTTACTCAGCATACGCATTGTAGCAGCTATGAAACCATAGCTGCTATAACTACAAGTTCAACATTAAGAGGTGATAACTTTTGATTTAGATTGAACTATGAGACACACAATATATCAAATCGAAGATCTTTAAACGAGCTTCAATTTGATATATTATGCCTCAACCTGAATCAAAAGTTATGGCCTCTCTCAAAGTTTAAGTCAGCAACAATGTTGTTAGTGGTTTTCAAAGATCAGCAACACCTTGAGAATCAACAACATTGTGTTGATTTTCATAAATCAGCAACACAGTAAAAACAAAAAGTAGTTTGGAAGATTTTCTGTGTTGTTGATTTATGAAAATCGGCAACATTGTGTTGCTTGTGTAGCTGATTTTCGAAATCAGCTACTTTTTTTCAGTAACAACATTGTGTTCCTTATTTTTCGAAATTAGCAACATGTGAAAAAAAAGTAGTTAAGAATTTTTTTGGATGAACAATAAAAAGGAAGACAGAGACTACATTGTTTGGACATTTTCAAAACCACATATGTGATCCGGGAAAATGCATAATCACCTACATTGTTTGGTCGTAAAAAATTAGTTCTTTCATAAATTGTACTTGAACCTTGTTGATGAATGTTAATGAACCAAATTTATTAGTGTTCAAGGTTGTTTATTTTATATATCCTTTTACTATTGAACAAACGAAAATGAGCTTTGTCGAACTAAACCCCAAGCTTGTTCATGAATTATTTAATCCTACTTTTAGAGCAATGCATTCAACAATTTGTTATTCAAAGTGGTTAATTGTCTAAAGGTTGGACCATCATATAATGATGCGTATAGTAAAGTATCTTAGCAAGAGCTCGTGTAATGATCAAATATATGCTTCAGTTAGGGAAACCGACTATATTTCTGGATGATGTAATTCCTTTAATACTATGGCTATGCCTCTTCAGTTTTTACATTGATTTGTGGTGCAGTCATATATTTGTTCTTCCATTGGTGGAGCATAATTGTTTTGGACTCATGGCTTGTTCTACTTGTTTGTGTATTTGGGATGTTATATTGAATTGTTAACTGATGCAGTCTAAACCTTGTGATATCGAAAACATTTCTGTGATTTGCAAATTTAGGATTCGTAAGTAGTGTTATGAAATCCATGGATAGATCGTGTTAGAAAACCATTATTCAGGGGATGTGATTATCATTAGAAGATAATGTGCAAAGAAATTATGTTTATTAGACAGACAGAAACCAAATGTTGTATTATAAAGAAATCAAGAAGTGAGAGGGAGAAATAATCATAAGACAATTTCTGAAAAATGCCGCTTGTACAACCCAGCATTTTACATTTTCTTTTCACTGATTAGTTATAATTTATTAGTATTTAGATGACAATAGTTTCATAGTTATTAGTTATCTTATCAGTTGGCAGCAATGCTCCAAAAAAACTTGGTTATGGCTTATTTTGCAAAAATCAAAATGATTTTTTGACAATGTAATTCTTTTGTCTTATAATTGATTGGGTGCAGACATGAAGATGATGCAGACACCCCCTAGGATTGATACAGAAAGGTTGTCGTCGCCTGCTCCAATAAGCCTTAAGCCTCCTCCACTTGATCGTTACAGATCATCTGATGAAGATGACTTCTCGAACAAGTCCATAGCAAAGAGGGTCATTACTACCTCTGTAAAAGCAGTTAATTATTCTGTTGCTGACCTACAAGTTGCAACAGATAGCTTCAGTGAAGATAATCTTGTTGGCGAAGGCTCTTATGGTCGTGTGTATAAGGCACAATTTAACAATGGAAAGGTATTTACATAGACTTTAGATTATTTCCTGTTTTGTTAGAAATGGATTCTCGGCTTTGACAAATAGTTTCTTTCATCTAGAACACAATGTAGGTCCTGAATGCATATCACACTTTTGAGGTTCATTCTATCAAGAAGTCAGCGATCTTAAGTTGAAAAAAAATTGTTCAGCATCTACCATAAACCATGTCTAATTGTGCTTTGCGAAGCACAAAATATAGTCAAATGGACAAATTGATGCTCTATGTAGTGCCACATTTTTTTTTAAGCAACAAAAAAAAACACATGTAAAAGGATATATAACACTTGCAGTATAACAAGCAAGGCTTTATCCCACTAAGTGAAGTCGGCTATATAGGTCCTTCTACACTACTGGACTCGATCACCTACTATATTATTATTTATATTTTATTTTATTTTAATCAAGTCTTCTTTGGTCTCCTTCTTTCTCGATTAATATGTATATTTTTCATGATCACACTAGAGCATTTATTCGTCCTAAGTATATAACTATACCATCTTAAATGCGTTTCTAAAAGTTTTCTCTCAATAGGTGCAATCCAAATTTTCTCTTTAATATTTTTATTTCTTATTTTGCTTATCCTCATATGCCCACACATCCACCTTAAAATTTTCATCTCTGCGACTTTCATCTTTTACTCGCTTTATAACCCAACACTCATCTCTATATAACATAACATGTCTAACAACCATTTTATAGAACTTCTCTTTAAGATTTAGATGTATCTTATGATCACAATGCTAGATGTCCTCCTCTAGTTCAACCATC
>JBAMIE010000049.1:2427862-2442150 GCA_037177295.1 Kaempferia parviflora | reverse complement strand
ATGAAGGAACCTCCTCGGTGCTCTGAGGCGCCTTCACGCCTGCACCGAGGTGCCTTAGTCCATTGGAGGTACCCTCACGCCTTCTGCGTAGAGGCTTCTTTGGCAGAAACACCCGAGGCACCTCCCTTACCTTGGAGGCGCCTTGGACAATGTACATTAGAGTTCTTATTGTCTATTTTACTTTCCTACAAGGCATATTCCTACAGGTAGGGGATCGGACATAGGTGGAAGCCCTGGATGTCGCGAACACTAGGAGAGAATCCTGGGGTCGAAGACCCTAGGTGGAAGTCCTGAGTCTCAAATGTTGAATAAAAGTCCAAATGGTCTGGATGACTAGTTTGACAATAGGTAAATTCTCCTGAGTGGAGTAGGTGAGGATGCGTTCCCCGTTGAGGGAACAGTAGGTGTCAGTCCGACCTAGGGTTTCGGTGGAAATATAAAGGTCAGGATCGAACAATCACTTGACTATTAAATCATTTATTTGTCATATATTATTATGCTAACTTGGTTTTACAGGGTATATTTGGTTTCCTGACTGACGTCCTCGACCTGGCAAGTCTTTCCACCTAGCCGCAACTAGGGCTTTCCACAACCTAGGGTTACCTCCCCCTAGGACCTAGGGTTACCACTCCATAAGCTTTTACACCTGCCTAAGATCACTTAGGACTTTCCTGTACACTTAGTTCATCTTATTAGAACACCAACCCTTTGTTATTATCAAAGCTCATGTTCAATCATTGGTGCACCTTGCACCAACAGTTTGTTCCTAAGGTTTCAAGTTTCTCCCTAAGTTAATTCGTCATCCCATTGTGTTCCCATAGTTTCCAACATTAGGCACTTACCTGCCATACACGAGGTTCATCCCCTTTTTCCCAACACAAAGTCTCAAAGGTATGCTCAGTATTGAGAAAAATAGATAAATATTTCCCTGATAACTTAACTCGGTCTCAAAGGGACATCTTATCATGACAACTATTTTTTTATCACTTTATTTCCACTCTTTTTTTCTTCATTTTCTTTTCTTTTTACTCAAGTGTTTTATTTATCTCAAATGTTTCCTTTTTCTTTTCTTTCCCCATTTTTGCTCATGAGATTTTGATTTTTTACAAATGAGCTTTCATAAACCGAGTATGATCCAGTAACTAAAATATTGGAAAAAGGATCACCTATGGTCATCATGGTACTAGTCCAACAAAATGAATCATCAAGTAATGGTATAATGGTCATCATTATATTGTACTAAATCAACCATTTAGAAACAAAACAAAAGTGAAGTAGTGTAATGGTAAAACCATCAAGTAATGTAATGGTCAAATCATCATTATATTGTACTAAATCAACCATTTAGAAACAAAACAAAAGTGAAGTAGTGTAATGGTATAATGGTCATCATTATATTGTACTAAACAACCATTTAGAAACAAAACAAAAGTGAAGTAGTGTAATGGTCAAACCATCAAGTAATCATATGGTGAAACACAAATCAACTCAACATCACTTCTATAAAATTTCACAACTATATAGGAAAACATGAATCACCAAAAATGAGAAAATGCATCCACATGATAGCACTAATACTAAACACATCATAATATTTCTTCATGGACAAGGCATGCATGGATTCCTCTATTTGATACGATGTAAGCTAGAAGAAAAATTTATTATGAAATGAGAGTCATGACAAAACTAACTAACAACCGAAAAATTATACATTCCCTGGACATAAATTTTTTCAATGTCTCAAACATAATCATAACTCTAATTCGGAGGAAGTTTAAAGTGAGAGGAGTTACCAAGTGATGCATACCAAACATTTGGTCATTCATGTGTTGAAGGCACACCTCTTTCTAGTATTCACATTCCTCCTCGACTTTGAATCCTAAAAAAATAAAATTAGACAAGAAAAGCCAAGTAGGGGGTTAGGGTTAGGAAAAAGGAAAGAAATGAGATTAAGGGAGGTTGCTCTTGGTAAAATTTGGCACAGAAACTTTATTTTATTTTATTTTTTATTATTTTTTATTTTTATTTTGACACAACCCATTGTGGCTGGCAAGACCTGTGTCGGCTTCTGGAGATTGGACACAACCCATGCCGATTAGCACAAGTACTCATGTTCATCTGTCCAAAAGGAGTACGCCTGTGCCGCTAAACACGGGTTGCCTTGACGAGCAGCCCGAACCTGGCATGGCCCATGCTGCTAGGCACGGGCAACCATTGCGAGCTCTAGAATTTCTCCACCAATTCCATTTTCACTCCTCTTTGTGCTTTATCATAGAATATGCCAAGAGTTGCTCTCTGAAATCATGCTCCTTGCCTTGAAATTAAGAAAAACAAAAAGTAAAACTACGAAACAAGAGAAAAACATAAATGAAAACAAGAAAAAAACTTGGCTTGCCTCTCAAAAAGTGATTGTTTATGGTCATAAGCTCAACCCCTTATTTAGTTCATATAAATGTCACTTTCGCCAAAAGTAAAATACTTCTGAACTTTTATTCTAATAGCCCAAATTATAGAGAGAGCTATCGTTATGAGATCAATGTAGTGTAGCACCGTTCTCTCTATCTTCGTCTCCTTGAAAGTTCTTTCCGGAGGTTGGAGATGGTTCAAATTAAGCTTCTAATTTTTGGCCCCATCAAAACCTGCACATCCACAGGAAAAGCATACTTCCCACAAACATATTATATAAGATAGAACTAAAACCATATTAAATTTGACAAAGTATATATCAAAAATTGAATCACATCCAACAAATTCAATTACAGGTACTCCTATGAAGTTTTCTAAAATATCACAAGAAATACTAACCTTGCGTCGCTGAAAGGCACCTAAAGTTCTAAACAAGTGGATGTGACTTTTTTTGGATCAAATAATGGTTATGGATCTGGCTCACGTGGTAGTGCAACTAAAGGTGGTGATTCTTGGGGCCCTGTCATCTTGGCACAAGTCCCTACATATTGATTCACAACATGTACAATTCTTGCAACTCTCATAATATCAAGGGGTTGTGCAAACAAAGGAAATGATTCTTGAAATACTTTTTTGATAACATAATTGCCTACACCTCTTTTCATAACATTAACATCATCACATACATTTTCGAATAATACACCATGATCAATATCATCTGTAGGAGAATCAACAACTCCATAAGAAGTTTTAAACTGATCATCCTCATCAGAAAAATCATCATCATTAAGTAGTCCAACAAAGTTGCAAGTGGTTAGTTGATCATCATCTGAAAATTCATCATATTGAATTAAACTAACAAACTTGCATACAATTGAATTATCATCACAAAGTTTGCTAAATTCTTCTTCACTCTTAGTTGGCACTTGCCTTTGTGGAAAAGGGATCCTTAGTGGAGGTCTTGGGAAGATTTGGTCTTTCATTTCCATAAATTCTCTTTGAGCTTGTGGCGGAGGTTCAAATTTCTTGTCTAGTATTGGTGTGATCAACCATTGAGGAAAAGGTACATGTGGCCTATAGACACTTTTTGGAGTGTTGGAATTGAGTTTTATGATTTTCCTTTGTTCTTCCCCTCATTTCTATACAAATCTTTTAGAAATTCTTCAAGAGTTGTGCCACTTCTCAACTTGGCAATATTATAATCTGCACTAGACTTCTTTTATCTTTTCAATCCCTCATTCAGTGATTTGATGAAATTTACTCTCTGTTCATGGGTGGTTGTAATAACTCTTGTGTAAAAGTTGTTATTACATTCTTGGCTTGCACATCAAAAATTATCTGGGGAGACTCCATCCAACTTTTGTTTGACCATTCTTGGAGATTCAATGTCACTTGATCAATTAAGGTGTACGCTTCATCCAAACATTTATTCATCAAAGAACCTCCAACAAATGAATCCAATAATGACTTATCTAAGAAGGAAGTCCCCATGTAGAATGTGTGCACTGTAAGACATCTTTTCAAACCATAATGAGGACACTATCTTAATAATCCTTTAAAGCTATCCCATGTTTCAAATAATGATTCTCCATCTGCCTAAGCAAAATTTGTGATGCAATTCCTCATATACACCGTTCTGCTTAGAGGGAAAAGTGGTTCAGAAACTTTGCTCCAATTGTTTCCAACTTGTAATGCTTTGAGGATGGAGAGAATAAAACAAGTCCTTGCTTTATCCTTGATACTGAAAAGAAATACCATCAACTGAATGACATTCTCTGAAACTCCTTCACAGTTCAACCATATTGCAATATTCAAGAAATACCTCAAAGTACAAATATGGGTTCTCTGAAATTGCTCCTCCAAATTTGTGACCTTGTATCATCAAAATTAATTCTGGGTCTAGTTGGAAACATTTTACTACGATATGAGTTATTCATGAAATACCTCAAGGTGTAAGTATGAGTTCTCTAAAATTTCTCCTCCAAATTTGTGACCTTGTGTCATGAAAATTAATTCTAGGTTTAGTTGGAAATATTGTACTTCGATATGAGTTTGCTCAATAAGAGACATGAATCTTGTAGAAATTGATGTGAAAAATTTGTTTAAAGGCCTGCTTGATATGTTAGTGATCATTGTATCTCAAAACAAAATTATTAGAACCAACAAGAGAGAAAATGCAGAATTAAAGATAAGAAAGAAAAGAAAAATATCTAAAGTAACTCAAATTATTAGAAAATAAAAGTGCCGAATTCAAATTGCAAGAAAGAGAAATGAAGAAATAAAAACAAACAAGTAAATGGAAAATTGATTAACAAGTCTAGAGTAACTTATACGTTAATCAACTAATGTTAATAAAAACAGTCTCCAACAACGGTGCCAAAAAACTTGATATGGGAAAAACTGCAAGTGCACTAAAGTGTCGTCAAGTAATAAAATATTGATCCACAGGGATTGTTGATTAAGCACCAGATATTTCACAAAGTAAGTTATCTAGACAGTCGAGAGGTCAATTAAGAGATTATGAACTAGAAAGAAAATGAGAGAGAGAGAGAGAGAGAGAGAGAGAGAGAGAGAGGATCTTGAGAGGAGATGAGCTTAGGGAGATAGTCTCTAGGATTTCAGTTTTATTATGATGCTAGTTAATATCCCTATGCATTCTTCATCTCCCTACCTACATACTTACACTCTTGTAGGGGTTCTAACTAAAGTCCGACACAACTCCACAAAAATCATACTAGAGAGTTTATCCAAATTCTAACACCATTAAGTAAAGAAGTAACTCTATAAAGTCTGGTTAAAGGGTTACCCTAGGGTCCCCCGGTCATACAATTGGTAGAGTTATCCTATTTACTTTCTAACGGTATTAATGCAATTTAGTAAAAGAGGTAACTTAGAAAGTCTGGTTAAAGGGTTACCCTCTATCATAGGGCCCACCCCTCCCGGTCTTACAATCGCTATATTACACAAGTTACTTGCTAATATTAATTTGAGGAAAACCCTCAAAACT
The DNA here is from genome assembly GCA_037177295.1 of Kaempferia parviflora. Taxonomy (NCBI): domain Eukaryota; kingdom Viridiplantae; phylum Streptophyta; class Magnoliopsida; order Zingiberales; family Zingiberaceae; genus Kaempferia; species Kaempferia parviflora. The sequence goes on along the minus strand of JBAMIE010000049.1, from coordinate 2,436,737 downwards.
CTAATTAGACATTCCTTTGTAGAGAATCGGTCTTCTTGGAAGATGATGGTTCTAGAAAGTTTGCTTAAAGGGATACCCCCTATCATAAGCCCCATGATCATACAATCTAGTGCTTCTCTTCTACAAGGTGACCAATCCACTACAATCCACATGCATGCACCTTTCACACATTTCATAAAATACTTTTAAGGCACAACACATATAAAATATTGCATAAACAAATGGCATATACATAGTTTATACATCAATTAAAGCATCAAACTACTTCCTACATCCTAGAATCAAGAGAAGTACTCCATAACAAGAGAATTATATACAATCCAAAGACACAAATAAAAACATTCACACAATTCAAATCAGAGAATAAAAATAAGAAATGCTTAGGGAGAAGATTCGTGATGTCATCGGAGCGGTTCCCTTACGTGAGAGGTGAACGGATCGCTAGAGTTGATGATGATGATTCCTCTAGGGTTTCACCAAGAGGGGAAAACCCTCTCCAAAGGAGGAATATGAAGTCCCCTGGTCCAAGAGTGGTCAATCAAGAGTTTTCTTTACCCTTCTATATCTCCTCTCAAGTGATCCAGATCTACAGGTTTACATGCCTCCACTAAAATGGGGTTTTCTACCCTTAGACCTAGTTTTCTCAGATTATACCCTAAATCAAAGTTGTAGATCTTGAAAATATCTATATTTTGATAGGTTGTTTGACTCTTGGCTCCAACTGAGTCAAAAATTATGGTCCCTCGAAGTTTCGTCTGCAGTTTGGGTCGAGCAAGGCAGATCTGCCAAATTTATAGGGCTCCACCAAATCGCCTTTTTTGACTATTAGATCTCATTTTTCTAGTTGAACCCTGAATAAAAGTTGTATATGTTGAAATTATCTGCATTTACATATGTGGATCGACCCATAACTCAAACCGATCTGAAAGTTATATCTGTTTTACTTTTGGTCTGCAGTACAGGCCAAACCTAGCATAGCCTATGGCTCCCCTCACAGGCGTCCATGTTTGGCTCAGGAAAATGCCCAATTTCAGCATGACTTGTGCCCAATAGCACGGGTACCCATGGTGGGCTCTGTTGGGAGGTGCTTTAGGGTTGTTTTACGCCTGTTTTCTTCCGTATGAACACGTTTATGTCATGGAACATTGTCGAAACATGTGTCTTGTTCAAAACTTCATTTTATAGTCTTTTCAATCCTTTTTTTTATTCATGGACACTTGTGTTTTCAACTTGATAATGAGGCTCGATGATGAGACAAAGCTAGCTCATGTTGGGTCTTTTTCTTCTCTATTCGTCCTCTTTCTTAGTGGTAGGAAGGCACCCGTGTCTTGGCACAGGACCAGAGCATGCTTCTTGTTCCACTCCATGTTCAATGCTCTCCATTTTAGCTCCAAATTTATGTCCTATCAATGAAAATAAGAAAAGAGCAATTCTCCAAACTAAAAGTATCAAAATGAAATACGTACTACAAGAAAAATGTTAAAAGACAACACCATAAAGATAACGATTTTAGAAGAAACTGTTGTGATTTTTGTATTATACAAGGGTTTTATCAAAAACCGTTGTTGTTGAGGCCAAAAAAAAAAATTAAAGAAAACTTATTTTACCAAGGTTGTATAAAATTGTTGCCTTTAAGCGCTTTTTTTAGGGGGTTGATAAGTGGCAACTCGCGTGTCGTACCACGAGCGCACTAACAATTACAATAAAAATAACCGAATACCTCTACACTAGAGTAGCATAGGGATAACTCAGGTCGTCTCCCAACGAATGAAACGATAGGATGATACACTTAGGATCGTGTTATTGCTTAAGGCTTTTTGATATAAAATTGGGGGGTTTTGCATGGATTAATCTAATCTACTGCACAAAATGAAATCTAACACTAAATTAAACTAAAACATGAATTAAAATGTGATAAACAAGTTTAAACCCTAAAAACAGGAAATGAAAACTAAGCTAACAACTTCTTCCACAAAACCAAACCGAAATCCAATCTTTCGCGCTGTCACACGCGAATTAACCCAAGAACTCTTGAAGATTACACTACCAACTCATCAAACTACACCAGTGCAAGACAAACGACGACGATCCGATGAAGAACTCTTCAAATCGGAACGAATCCGGACTGCCCTGTTTTCATCCGCGAAGAACTCGATCAAAAAGGCGAAGAACTCTTCAAGCACTGTATGGTTGATCTGTGGAAGCCTCGTACACCCTCTCAAGTACCCACTGGACACCGACGGTCGACCATCGGAGCTCACTGGCGCCGGAGAAACCGCTGCGACGAAGAACTCTTCAAGAAGCAGAGTTTCCGGCGGACTGAAATGGAGAGAGGATTCCGATCTGGATTGGCCGAGATTCTTCGAGATGAAGGTCACTAGATGAAGCTGGATAGGTCGGTAATGTACTGGAATCAATCCGGAGCTTGAAGAAGAAGAGGGGACGGCGGCGCACGGCTGGAAAACGGGGTGCTCGCGCGCTGGAATCGCCGACATAGCACGCGTGAACAGTTTATACCCCGGTTACTGTAGCAAATCGGGTTCAGGCTGGTTCAGCTCCAATTTGCTCCGGTTTAGCCATGGTTTAGTCCAATTTGGGTCCGATTCACTGAGATTAGGGTTTGGGGATACTTGGGTTGAGTCCGGGTCAAGTCCTTTGGTCAATCTTCGTTGATTAGCCTTGATTAGAACCCAATTTCTCCTCTAATTGATGATTAATCCCAATTGTTGACTTGGTTTGACCAGTTTTGACCAGGTTTGACTTGGTCCAAATCACCTACAAGCTAAATCAATATAATCAGTAAAAATTCACAAAATATGAGGAGAAATTATAATAAATTGCAATTAGGTCCAAATAATTCTAGAAATTACAATCTAGACCTAATATAAGCCAATTATATCAAATTTCATCCATAATCAACCAAAATGAACCAAAATAAAATGACAAATTCATGAGTTATCCAATCCCCCACACTTAACCTTGAACGTCCTCGTGAAAGTAATAATAAATCAAGGAAACACCCGAAATAACACAAAATGACATTCTTGATCATATTTAAAATTTAATGGAAGAAAATTACCTAAGATTGCCAAGTCCTAGAACCTATGCATTCATGTCCTCAATTCTTACACTAATCAGCCCCTAAATGCATTCAATTCATCATGAATAAACTTAAAGACAATATTCATTATCACATCAGTAAAACGGATAGAATCGACAAGGGGCTATAAATAGAGTCATGGTTCACCTTGTTTTAAATATACATACTTATGTACAATCCTTGTTTCGAGTTCTCATTTCTGAGTGTTGATTTCCGTGTACGAAGCTTCTCCGCTTCCAACGATTAGTTCAAGAAGGAGATTCTGCCAGTACTTCAATTTCCTTGGATTACTCTTTCTTTCTATTATTGTATTTCGATTTAGCGTGCTTGTTTAATCGGGTCGAAGTTTCAAGAAAGGTAGTTTCATTTTGCAGGTAATTCATCTTTCTCTTGCCGATTGTAAGGGTCCTACAATAAGTTGTAAAGAAAGAAGAATAAAGATGTACAATTATACTAAATATTTTACATAAAAAATAAGAAAAAATAAAATGTCTCAAATTTTGCTTGTCCTAAAAAAACAACATGAAAAAGGTGCTTCACTTTGTGAAAATACATTTACGTTTATGATTGTTGTAGCAATGACTAACTATTATATGATCTAATAGCTACTTTGTAGCTTTTCCAATATCTAACATATAATACAATATTATTGTAGTATTAGAGTAGCTATTAAGTTTCTAGAATTGTGTAACCGTTCCTTAATAGCTTCTATAATTATTTTAATATAATAATGTTTAAAATTTACGATTTAGAGTTGAAAGTTTAGAGGTTTAAATTTATATATAACTATGTAATAAATATTCAGTAGTTTCTATAATTATTTTAAAGTGATTTTGATCTATTTAAAATTATTTTGATTAAATTGGTAAAAATATTTTAATATAATAATATTTTAAATTTTAAATTTAACATGTAAAATTTTAAGATTTATAATTCAAGATTTAGAGTTTAACTATAATTGTGTAGCAACCTTTTAAAATGGTACAACAACTATTTAGTAGCTTCCACAATTATTTCAAAATAATTTTAATAAACTTAAAATGATTTTAGCAAAGTGTAAATAATTTTGACTACTAATTTTCTTTTTTTAATTCTCTCACTTTTATATATATATATATAATTTGTCCTCCCTTATCCCCTCTTCTTCCAGGAAGCATAAAAAGTCAACCATTTTGACTATTTTTCTACTAGATAAAGGGAATTCTCTGTAGTTCTTCTTCCCATCGATCATCTGCTCTCTCGTCGTCTATCTTTTTTCTCCATTTTCCTTCCTTCTCTGATATCTCCTTTCTTTTCAGTTTTCCCTTTCCCTCTCAATTTTGATCCACTAAAATTATTTAATTACTGTATTTAATTGCTTAATTCCACGTGCCATGCAGCAGCTGCAGTCGCCGGAGCCGGCGAATCTCCCCGGCAGCTACTACGGCCCTCCCGTCCTGCCCACCTCCACGCCTCCGCGCCGCCGGCGCCGCTCGTGCTCCTGCTGCCTCCTCTCCACCGCCATCAGGATCTTCATCGTCGTCTGCGCCGCCACCGTCGTCGCCCTCGTTGTCCTCTGGCTCATCTTCCGCCCCCACCGCGTCCGCGTCGCGGCCAGCGCCGCGCTCACCCGTCCCAACCTCACCTCCTCATACGACCTCGCCGCCGCCTTCTCGATCCGCAACCCCAACCGCAGGATCGGCGTGCACTACGACTGGTTGGAGGCCCGGGCGTACCTCGGCCACCAGCTCCGGCGGGCGGCGCTGCCGACGTTCTACCAAGGCCACAAGAACACCACCATGTTAGGCCCCGTCCTCTTCGCTGGTGTCTCAGCCGTCGGCGACAGCAGGGACGGGTGGCTCGACGTCGAACTGTGGCTGCGGGGCCGCGTCCGGTACAAATTCGGCTCGCTGGCGACCACCAGACGGTACAACTTGCGCGCCAAGTGCAACCTGAATCTGCCATTGATCACCAGAAACAGTACCAACACAGCCTCTCAGAGCACCGGCTGCCATGTCTATAGAAACTGATCACAATCATCATCAAATAGTTCTTCAATTCCAGTAATTAATGACCTTTTTTCCTTCTCAACATGTTCATAAGAATGCTAATCAACTTGATTACAACAAGATCTTCAATCCAACTGAGCTGTAGGAGAATTAATACAATAAAAAAGTCTTGGCATTATATCAGATCTTCAGGATCTACAAGCATTCTAGCAGAATTTATAGTAATAAAGCAAGTAAAACCTGCGAGCTAAAGGTGCAGATTGACAGTAACATTTCTATGATTAGAGTAGCTATCGACATCGAGAGCAGATCTAAGGAACATCCAGATATTGAGCACGGCATCTATTAGGATGGGCGCGACTTTTTGCTGGTGCACGTCGGGCACTTGTACTGTTTGATGTGCTCTGCTTTAGCTGGTGTGATTTTCACACACTTGCCGTGGAACCATGTCTCGCAGATATCGCAGCAGATCCAGAATTCATCAGATGCATAATTGTCCCCACAGGCCCCACAGAGGGTGTCTCCGTGTTCATCGTCTTCTTCCTCGTTGAGTTCGTCGTCCTCTTCCTTTGGTTGCACCTTCTGCAACTTCGCCTGTGATTCTGATACACGCTGCGCCAGTAGTACACACACAGACAATCTAGTCTATTATGATTATGGAAACAAAGGAAACTTGCATATCTAAAAGTAAATTAACTTTGCAGGATATTCATGATGTTTGTATCAGTAGGAAGGCCACGTATTTTCGCCTACATATGGAATTACTTGTAGATTTTGCATCGTAAGTTAATAATGCATCCAAGATGAGAAAACAGTTGTCTGCTAAAATCAAGAAACTCTGATTAGCAAAGAGAGGTGAGGGTTCAGTGAGCTAACCATGCCAGAGTTCGAATTGGATTTGCTGTTGCTATGGTTTGTTTCAGTTGACCTGACCTTGTTCCTGCTACTCACAATTTCATATACGGAGGGAAGATCGTTGATCATACCAAAGAGACGCTTCCTGTATCCAAAATCACCACAAATTTAGTTCAACCTATGAAGTAGTCCGTATCATGGAACAAGGTAAGCAATTATCTAATTCAGACTACAAAGTTTAGGTTAATGATGGAATACATATTATTTGGTTATACATAACGCTGAATCACATATAAGATTCACGTAGAAACATTTGCGGACGTCATGGATTTCCTTGTGCTTTGAAATACTCACAAGTTAGATAATGGCTGGCTAGAAAAATGAAAACAAATACTTAGTAGTGGATTCTTCCTTGTAATTCATGTGCCAAAACAACTAGAATGCAGTTAATCTAATTGACAAGCCAATCTCTCAAGCGAGTGAAGTGATCCATGGGGAAACGTATCAAGGTAACTTTGTTCACATCAACCTTCCAAATGCAAGTGTGAAAGCCTCCAAAGATCCTCTGTGGTGAGTTGGAAAAAGCGAGTAGAGAAGTTTTGTGTGGGATGAAACATAGGGAAAGAGCAAGATGCACTTGGTTAGGAGCAACAAAATGCACGAGGATGTGAACATGAGGAACACAACAAGACACTGCTGAGCATATTGTGCTACAAGATCAGATCGAGACCTGGAAACCTATGGGTGGAAGTGCTAAGACGGAAGTATGGAGGCTGGAATAAATGATAACTTTGAGAGATCAAGGGCCGCCTCAAGTCCATAGAGAAGCATGTGTTCAACATGGAATGTAACTGGGCAGGGCTTTATCTGGAAATTGGCCAATGGACATAAAACTCGCTTCTGGTGTGATAGCTGAGCCAAGAAGATGGGAGGCTAGCAGAGCAACTGATGGGGAAGCCACAAGGCGATTGATGCAGTTCCAAGGTGGCAGACATGGCTTTGGAGAACGGCAGCTGGCGCTGGAATTTAATTCAAGAAGTATTGCCTTTCCCAGTGCTAATGAGGTCGGCAGAAGTACCAGCCCAAGCGCACCAGGGAACAACAATGTCTTCAGAAACACTTACGTAATGGATCATACTCAGTCAAGACTGCATACAAATGGCTAAAGAGAAAGGTGGATGACATGCTGTGTGCAGAAAGGGATCTGTAAAATCTGGTGTCAAGATGCCCAGGTCCTCAGCACTTAAGAACTTTCTTATGAAAGACCATCAATGGGGAGTTAATAACGAATATGGAGAGAGGTTGACGCTATATCTCCCGACATAAGGGTTACACTGATGAGAGAAAGAAGATGTCCTCCATGTTTTAATGGACTGCATACATTCAAAACTTGTCTGGGAACAGTTGCTGAATAGCAGTTTCTTAGGGCAGTACCATAGATGGTGGTTGGAAGGGACCATATGCAGGCACAAGCAGGGGAAAAGTCGATAGAGAATGGAGACTGATGTTCTTGATCACCAATTGGAAGCTGCAGAGCTGGAGAAGCAAGTGGATCTTCGACTCAATTTTCCAGAGGCCAATGAGTTCATCCAGAATCTGGTGAAATTCTACAAGGGGAAAGACATTCCAAGGTGCTAATGGATTTTGCAACAAACAAAGGTGAGGGGTGGAGTATGAATATACATTGAAGATGGTGCAGCACTGAAGCTCCACCCCCATGGTAGTGTTGGAGTCGGTGGTACAAGTAGAGGGATGACAATTTGGTCTGTCCATATGAACATGAGCAATACCTCGGTTATTTTGGAAGCAGAAACTATCCAACATTCAATAAGATCTAGAGATTGCCCAGTCCAAGGGTGTGAGATCAATTCTTGTCCAGGCGGAAAATGAAGAGACGTTGAGACGCTTCAAGGGAGAGGTAGGTACCATACCTAGGCATGAAGTGGTAATATCAGAGGCATCAGAGTTCGTTGCAGAGAGACTAGAAGGTTGGGTGGGCAAACATACCCTTGGAGCCAAACATAACGTATGGCCTTGCGGAGTCACATTGAGATTGAATTAAGAAGATGGTCATCACCACTATTCAAGATTTTGTCCTCCAATGTAACTAGAGTAGAGAGACTAACGTACACTGTTTTGGGCAACTGAATAAAGAGGATCAATACCTCCTCCCTCTGACCAAAAAAGAAAAAAAAAAAAAAAAAGAAGAGGTAAAGGAATTACATCAACTGGATCATTTCATATGAAATAGAATGTTTACCGCTAGTCACACCCTTTTCTGGGCTTGTGAAAATTTGATCAAAATACTGCCAGCAGGTGTCATTAAAAACCAAAACCTACCTTTCTGGTCAGTGGTTTTCAAATCCATGCTTAATTGGGTAAATCAAGGAACATGCAAGGCCAAAAGAAGTGCCCAAAAAACTCACATTTGAACCACTGGGTAGACCTAAAAATTTCATACACAAACATTTAAATGAAATTTGGATCTAGGCAAACAGTGAAAAAGAACTCTTTAGTTTCAGGTTCTACCAGGGGTTATAGCCTATAGGATGTCGAATGATTAAAGTATGGGCACCATGCATATTATAGTAATAAGTTCTATTTCTTTCGAGAAAGGGACTGTCCCTTATTAAAGCCCTACTAGGAAGGTAATGCTCTGTTTACTCCAAGGTGTGGATAAGGAAGGGAAAGGAATTCACGATGGAAAATTATCCTCGGAGGAAGAGAAGAGAAAGAGAGAATCAATCTCTTCCTTTGTGTGTTTGTTTACCTTAATCGAGGAAGGTGGATATATGCAACGTAATTTTGTAAATAAAAAGGGGTACATGCGTCATTTTTTAGGTACATAATGTAATTTTATGAGTTAAAAGGGGTACATGTGTCAAATTTTTTTGGTATATAGTGTAATTTTGTGAATGCAAAGGGGTACATG
>JBAMIE010000049.1:2351872-2362633 GCA_037177295.1 Kaempferia parviflora | reverse complement strand
CTTGTAGGTTTCTTCAATTCTCTCCACATACTGATTTGTTCCAATAATATCCTCAAGATATTCAAGGAATCCTTCATCATGAGGCCCTTGAGCCTTTGGTTTCATAAGTGAGATCTGCTCGACTTCACCCTATTAGGTCAAGTACCAAAAGATAGTGAATTATAAAAGAAGAAAAGGAAAAATAATAATCAGTTTGGTTATAACCGAAATCTTGACTATCTTGCATAAAGGCATAAAACAAAATGGATAATTACGTTTGAGAAATCATTCTTCCATCAGATGGAGTGAAATTGTATACCTATAGGATTAGAAATCAGTTATTATCCAAGTCCACTCCTTTTCCCTTCAACTTTTTGGTGATCAGTGAAATTACTTCCACGATCATTAATGTAATATTTTGAAGCATTATCCATAAACGCAACTCTTGTAATGATGAAATCACTTCCAGCTGCAGCCCCATAGGTTCCATCATCCTGGTATAAATGTGCATCCATCCATTCAAGTGACACTTTCAAAGATAAACTACCAATCGACTAAGAATATTAAAAGCGTACCAGGTCGATAATTTCTTGAAAGTGGACCGAAACTCCAGCATTTTCCATATTTTGGTGGTTGCTGGAGTTATGTATCAACTCTGACACTTTATTTAGGCACATCTTCAACCCCAGAAAGTCAATTCAACAAGTTATAGTTTACCAGCATCGTATTCTTCCAAACACCAACATACTCGAAAGAAAAGAATGTGTGTCAATTAAAACAGTAAAAACACATGTTTCGCCCGCTTCCCAAACACAAAAAGCATCGCATCTATGCCGTTACTTTTTCCTCTCCCATTTTGACCGACAATTGCCGAAAAACTTTGAAAAAATAAAAATTTGATAAATTGGTGACAGAGAATGGAAAACCAGATTATCGAGTAGACAATCCAAAGATACAAAATCCATCGACACCAAAAGAAGAACCCTAAATTTCTTCCACAGAATCGAATGGAAACCCTCACCTCAAATCTTCCGACATTAGCATCCATGATCAGTAAAAGAGTGTCCTTCTTCTCGTTCCCTCAAACACAGATGTCTCGCTCACGAGGCGCGGCCTCCAGCCTTGCGAAACGCTGCCACCGGGCTTGCGAAACGCCGCCACCAACCTTGCGAAACACGACCTCTGGACTTGCAGACGAGGGCGCTCGAAGTCGTGGCAGATGAGGGCACCCTCCTCAACATGTATCTCGAGCAGCACGTAGTGGAAGCGAAGAAGGATATCCTCAACATCCAGCATCGTGGCATCAGCCTCGTCCGAGAGGAGGTGGAGAGTCGAGCGACGAGGAGGAGGCAGAGAGTCAAGCGGTGAGGAGGAGGAGGCGGTAGAGACTCGAGCAGGGAGTAGGGCAGAGCTTCGACGAACGCGAAGAGTCGCGATGGGTTTTGGAAAGAAAACATGAAATAAAAAATGAGGCGGAGATAAAAGAAAAAGAAAAATAAATAAAAATAAAAATAATGATTTTTGTAGTTCCATTTGCAACGTATATACCATACGCTATTGATAATAAATGGATGTATTAGCAGTGTGCCAATTTTTTGTATGCCGTCATTGTTATTTATTATTCACAGCGCACATTAATATGCATGTCGTTAATAATACTATTAACGGTGTGCTTTTAATGTGCGCCGTTAATGCCTCTTTTTTTCCTTTAAGTTTATGTTATTAACAGCGTACATCAACATACACGCTGTTAATAATACTATTAACGACATGTTTTTAATGTGCGCTGTTAATAGCACGCTGCGAAAAACCATTTTTGTTGTAGTGGAAAGTTGAGATTTGATCATAAATCTTGTGTATCAATCACCCGAAGCAATGAAACTCACACATAAGACACATCTCTTACCCTGAATCACTTTCGTAGCCATCTTATCAACTTGAAATAACTTGTAGACCAACAACCCTAAAAATCATTTCAATGATCAATCTAGATATTCTATAAGAGTAGATTATCTAGTGCTTGAAATCGTACTTCCCTGTGGATACGATAATCTTATATATTACTTTGATATTCCCATACACTTATGGGTGTATCATACATTGAGTCTAATTTGGATTTGTCCAAATTGAGTTAGACTCAAGTTAGACTCATGGAAGATGAATGACCTATTTTGACTTGGTCATGAGAAGGAAGACTAAGAGTTACATTTTGTGGAGGAAGACTAAGAGTCACATATTGGATTAATGAAACATTAATATAAATAATGAGCTTGGATTAGATGACTAAGAGTCATATATTGGATTAATGAAACATTAATATAAATAATGAGCTTGGATTAGATGAATACAAAAAGAGTTTTAGATTCATTTTTTCAAGACATGTGAAAGCAGGCGAAAGCAAGTTTCCCTTTCTCCTTAGTCTTCTTCTTCCTCTCCCCGACTTGGCCGAAACCTATTTTGTGGCTAGCACCACAATTTGGTTTTTCTTCTCCAAATCTCTGTTCGTATGGATACGGTAGAGACGTGAACACTTGATCACATTAAGATCCAAGAAGATTAAAAAAGGTTGCTGTCGGGATTGCGAATGGTATGCAACGAAGGTAGGATATATCCACCCTATGTGATAGAGTAGAACTTAGATATGGTTTCCTTTGTATGGATCTTCTGGGAAGGACTAGACTTTAAATTTTTCCGCTGCGCTTTTCTACGTGTTTAGCGATCTAGTTCCTTACATCAACTTATGGAGTCATTGTTGAAAGCCGAAGTTAAAAGAGCAAAATAACTGCTGAAGAAACATGAAGAAGAATGGGCAAAGAATGGGTGCTCGATCATGACATATGCATGGAGTGATAGAGAAATAAGAAGCATCTTAAATTTATGTGTTAATGCAAGGAGAGTATTGCATTTTTAGAGTCTAAGGAGTCTTCACAAGAGGCACATAGTCGAACTTAATTTTGAGTATGTTGACAAGTGTGTTGAACAAGTAGGAATATTATTCAGATTGTAGCAGACAATGTCACTAACAATATGGCTGCAACTAAATTGATGAGAGAAAAGTGATCAGGGATCTTTTAGAGTTCATGTGCAACTCGCACCGTTAATCTCATGCTTGAAAGTACTGGCAAACTTTCACGATATAAAAAGGTTATTGACCAAGCCAAGTCTTTTACCATTTTCATTTATACTGACCATAAGACTTTGTCATTTATGAGAAGTTTCATGAAGAAGAGAGACATAGTTCGGCTAGGAGTTATCAGGTTTGCATCAAATTTTCTCACATTGCAAAATTTGATTGAAAAAAAATCTAGTTTAAGGGCCATGTTTACAGGTGACATGTGGGAGAAATGTAAATGGTCAAAACAAACAAAGGAAAAATGACTTACTCTGATGAGATGAGCATGAGTTTTTGCAATGGTACGATATTTTGTTTCAAAATATTTGCTCATTTGGTAAGAGTTTTTCGATTGGTAGATGGAGATACAAAGTCATCCATAGGGTTTCTATATGGGGAGCTTCTTCAAGCCAAAGAAGATATCAAAGTGACTCTGAACAACATGAAATCAAATTATCAGCCTATCATAATGATTATTAAGTCAAAAATGAAGGATATACTTGATACATCATTGCATACCACTGCCTTTTTATTAAATCCCTATTTTTACTATAAAGATAGTTCAATTGCTCTTTATGAGGAGGTTGCGATAGAAATTTTTGAATGCATGGAAATTTTAATGGCAATGAGTTTGATCTATAATATACCATTATTAATAAAGAATTTGCAAAATATAGAGACAAGACTGGGTTATTTGGAAAAACATTGACAGCAAAAGCTTGTGAAAAAAATAATGATACATTTGATCCATACGGTGCTTACACATCAAACTTGTGAAGAGTGACATTGAGGATACTTTTATTAAATACAAGTTCATCTGAGTATGAAAGAAATTGGAGTGCATTTGAAGGAGTAAGCTTTAAATTTTAAGTCTTTAATTAAAGTAAAGTATTAATTTTTAAAGTTTATATTCATGTTACCAACTATAATATTTACTTTCTCTCTTTTTTTTTTAAGATTCATACAAAGAAAATAAATCGGCTGAACAATATAGTATTTGTCCAATTTAATGCTAGATTGTTGGACAAACAAAAAAGAGAAAAAGAAAGGAATGTCAATGTCCTTCTTGCAAAAGATGCTTCAAATGAACAAGGTTGGATTGTGGATGGTGGGGAAGATGATGAAATTGAACTAGGTTCCATGCTCACTTGGCTAATGGTTGATGAAGTAAGTGGAGCAGATGAAAATCTACAACCTGATGCAAGAATATCCAACAGCATGACCAATTTTTGTCCTCTGATACAACAATGTTCTCATTCGAGCTGTGATGAGGAGAAAACGATACTACAAATCTCCCTTCTAGTTCTTGAAGAAGGATGATCTAGGCTACCTACAAGGAAGATGATAAACTTATGATTTTCTGACATGGTTGCACTCTATTTGGAGTCTAGACGAGATGGAATCGGCTAACTTGGTCGTCAAACCCTAGATTTGGTTTTTTAACTTTTTCTTTTATTTATTTTAAATTTTTAGGATTAGTTTTCTTTTTTAAAATTAGTTTAGATTTTATCTCCTTTTTAATGATAAGTTTTCTTTTACTTTTTTAGAATTAGTTTTCTTTTCTAAAATTTAGTTAGATTTTATCTCTTTTTTTTTAGGATGAATTTTCTTTTAGTTTTTCTTTTGTCCATTATGACTTTTTATTATTTTTTAGGTTATTTAAACAAGTGTTAGAGCTCTTGTAAAAAGAAGAAGAATTTGGTTTAATAATATTTTCGGCAGTGTCGTTATTTTCCTATTTCCTGGTATTCTTCTTCAAATCAACAGGTTTTAGAAGATTATTTTCGGTATTCTTGCGGGAATAAACGGATTCAATAGCCCGCAGAATAATCGCCATCCTGCCCGGCGTCACAACCCCAAAGAAGCTCTAGAGTGAGAGAACTTCACGAGGATGATTTTGCATCCTAAGAAGAAGAGGAGGATCACAATCTTGATATTGAGTTTGTGTCCAATAAAGAACAAGTTGTTGAAACTTATGGAGAAGTAGAATAAAAATGTGATATTTTATTAGTTGTGTAATTTTGAACTCATTTTAAATTTGATATTATTTGTTGGAGTTGTAGTATGTGATTTATTATGTAATTTGTGTTGATATAGTGGAATACGCCTAGCAACGCCTAGTCGCGAGGCGTTGGTCTGGTGCTCGACTAGTTCTTAGCGAATTTTAGAACCTTGCTTCCATCCTTTTACAAAAATAATCCTAAATAATTAAAGCTCTTGCATACAACTCATCTATCTCCTATCTTAATATTTGTCTCATTACGTCTAATATTTTAAATTTAAATTTCATATATTTCGTCTTTACTCTACTAAGCCTAAAACTTTCATTTCTAGCGTTTCCTGCCCAGATTTGAGTCTAACATTTACTCCTTCATGAGTCTCATCTACCAAAATAATATTATTTACAAATAACAAGCACCACGATATCATATCTTGGACGTGTCCAATAAGTCCGTCTATGATTAGTGATTCTTGTCATTACATCCTTATACATTTTTTTTAATTGATTCAATATATGTTATGCTAATTACACATTTTTTTCTAGAATTTTCTATATAATTTTTGTTTGACGTTATCATAATTTTTTTCTAGGTCGATGAATACCATGTGTAAGTCTTTCTTTTATTCCTGATACTTTTCAATTAGTTGTACGAGAAGATGTATAACTTCTATTGTGGACCTTCCAAGCATAAATCTAAATTGTTTTTCAGTTGTAATCTCCTTTCTTAATCTTTTTTTCTATTATTTTTTCTAAAGTTTCATAGTATGACTTATTAATTTAGTACTCCTATAATTTCTATAATTTTGTACATATCATTTGTTCTTATATAAGAGAAGTAGAACACTTACCCTATCAAAACTTTTTTTTCCATTTTCAATATTAGCTTGAATAACTTTGTAAGTCATTCAATATCATTTACTATCTTGTTTCCTTGGACAATTTTGTACTTATATTGAAATATTATCTGGTCCAACTACTTTTCTATTATACATCCCATTTAAAGCTTGCTCTACCTAAGTTTGAATTCTATGATACAATTTAAATTTCATACTTATTTGATCTATTTAAATTACACAAGTTAAGTTGATCATCTAGATCTTCATTAAAATATTGATGAAAATACCCATCGTTCTTTTATTTCCTCATCATTTAATAGTACCATATTACATTCACTTTAATACATCTTATTTAAATAGGATTTCTTATCTTCCTCTTTCTCTCGCTTTCACTATTCTGTAAATGTCCCCTTTCCCTTCTTTTGTATTTAATTTTCGATATAGGTATTCAAAAGTTTCATTTTTATCTTCCTTCACTTGTTTCTTGACTTATATATTTCATGGATACTGTATACTTTTTAAAATTTTCCTCATTCTCACAAGTGTATAATATCTTATAGGCTTTTCAATTTTCTTCACTTGCTCCTATACTTTCTCATTCCACCAGCACCAAGATTCTTTACTTGGTGGTGCATGCTCCTTTACCTCATCTAGTACCCTTTGGCTACTATTTTCAACTTTAATGCTATCTTATCCAATGTCTTATTCGAGTTGTTGTATATTTTTCTTAATAATTATACTCTTACTGTCTTCTTAAATATGTTTTACTTCTCTTTATTTAATGTCTACGACTTAATTTTATGAGTCGTGTGCATTTTCCTTTTATAATACTATACTTGAGCCATATTCAACCCTACTAACCTATGTTGGGTAGTTAAGTCTTCTTCAGGATGAACTTACAATCTTTACAAATCTAATCATTGAAAGTCAATTTGTAATTTATTATTCTCACTTTTGAAGTGATAAAGTGCTTTTCTCTTGTTTTGAAAAACGTATTAGCGAATATAAAGTCATATGTTATCACAAAATCTAATATAATTTTTTCTTCTTCATTTCTTGTTCTAAAACTCATAACCCTCATGCATTCTATCATATTTCTCATTTTTACTCCTACATTCCATTTCGATCTCCTTTTATTAATATCATTTCATTTTGTGAATATTTTGTAATATCTCATCTAGGTCGTCTCAAAATCTAGATTTGATTTCTTCATCTAATCCTACTTGAGTTGCATATCGTTAATAATTTCTTTTGTCACTACTATATTGAGAGTTATAATCTATCCCCTTTCTAACTGCTTCTACAACTTTATCCTTTAACGAATTATATACAACAATATTTATTCCATTTATTATTTTACTCATTCTTGTGTACCATAAATTAAAACCTGAGTTTTCTATCATCTTTGCCTTCTCTCTCTCTTGTAGACATAAAATGATAATTCTTCTCTTAATCATGAATCTACTATCTCCATTACTTTACGGTGAGTATTCATATGTTTCATGTTCTAAATTTTAGACATTAGTTTACCTATAATATTTAATCTTATCCAACTCTTGCATATTTAATATTACACCCAAGTTCTCATGGAGATATAGTGGTCCTTACCGATACGTTACAGTCGGACCCTACAATGTGTTCCTTCCAGCAAATAACCTAGCATTAACACAATAGTTTGATAGATTCATTCATTAAACATTTACTTAAAAGTCAACATTAGCCAATAACCTAACGCGCAACCCTCGTCCTTTTCATCCAGTCTTGGGACCGACATTGTCGGGTTTAATTGGATAACCAAGATATCTTGAATTTTAAATGGTAGTAAGGGGCTAACATTTTTTTTTTCAGCATAAAGACAACATTCCTTTGTGATGCAAATGCATCAATCAGTTGTGTAATAAATTCTCTTAGAATTATGATCATCATCATCACCTGTGATTCGATACAAGGATTTTGTTTCTCCATTAAACTAGTTAAAATATCATTAACTATGATTATTATATTTTGAATTTAAATCACTACTTTCTAAGCTTTTTTTTATATAGATTGAACTATGTTCACCTTCTTTCAAGTTTAACATTATGGATAATATTTGTGCTAACAATAAACTTAGTTATAATTATATTGAAAGGATTTAGTAAGCTAAACATGCAGAAAGTACAGTGGAAAATTAATTGCTAGATCATCTCCAGAAGATCCATGCGAAAGAAAACCATATACTAAGTTTTATTCTATCTAATAGATTGAAGTTATCTTCGTTGCATGCCCTTCCCAATCTTGACAGCAACTTTTCTTTGGATGTAGATCTCAGCGCGATCAAGTGTTAGCGCCTCTATGGTATCCACGCGAACACGTTTTGTCCATCTCATGAACTCACGATTTGGAGAAGAACAACTAAGAGGTGCTAGCCTCTTATGTTGTTCGGTCAAGAAGGAGAGGTGACACCCTCCATCTTTGTGTTCGGCCAAGGAGAATGTTATTTCAAAGGAGAAAAACTTAATTCTATTATATGAAAGAAGCCATATTTATATGTAAAGTTAGGGCATATTCTAAGAAATAAATCAACCTCTATTCTAGGAAATAAATCAAGAAATAACTATCCCTAGCCATATTTAGGGATACCAAATTATCCCTAGTCATATTTAGGGATAACAAATTATCCCTAGCCATATTTACAATATTCTAACACTCCCCCTCAAGCTGAAGAATATAAATTATATGCACCTAGCTTGTTACATATGTAGTCAATTCGGGGAACCCTGAGTGACTTAGTAAATATATCTGCTAGCTGATCATGTGAGTTAACAAAACTAATAGATATTTCTCCAGATACGACTTTCTCTCTAACAAAGTGACAGTCGACTTCAATATGCTTTGTCCTATCATGAAAAACTGGATTTGAGGCGATATGCATAGCGGCCTGGTTATCACATATAAGTGATATTTGTGTAACATCTCCAAACCTTAGCTCTTGAAGCAATTGTTTGAGCCATATAAGCTCTTGGCTGGCTATGACCATAGCTCGATATTCTGCCTCTCCGCTAGATTTTGCCACAATATTCTGCTTTTTGTTTTTCCAAAAAAAAAGGTTATCTCCAACAAATATACAAAAACCAAAAAGTAGATTTCCTATCAATGGGAGATCCTGCCCAATCTGCATCCGAATACTCTACGACTCGAGTATGTCCTTTGTCTTCGTACAAAATACTCTTTCCTGGAGCACCTCTGATATATCGAACAATGCGAATTACAACATCCCAATGTCCTTACACGGAGAGATGAGAAACTGACTTACTGCAAATGAGATATCCGGACGAGTAACAGTAAGATAACTTAGTCTCCCTACTAATCGCCTGTATCGTTCAAGATCTGGTAGAGGCTCCCCCTGATTTGGCAGGAGCTTGACATTAGGATCCATGGGATTGTCAACTGTCTTTGAGTTTAACATTCTTGTTTCTTCTAGAATATCCATTGCTTACTTCCTTTGGGATATAATGATCCCATTTCTGGACTGTGCTACTTCTATCCCCAAGAAATATTTAAGTCTGCAAAGATCCTTTGTCTGAAAATGTTTGAAAAGATGTTGTTTCATCTGTGAGATCCCGAGATGATCACTACCTGTGATGACAATATCATCAATATAAACCACTAGGTATATGCAACCAGTAGATGAGTGGCGATAAAAGACAGAATGGTCCGCCTCGCTTCGAGTCATGCCGAACTGTTGAATTACAATACTGAATCTACCGAACCATGCTCTGGGTGACTGCTTGAGACCATATAAAGATTTTCGGAAGCAACACACAAGACCAGAAGACTCCCCTGAGCAACAAAATACGGAGGTTGCTCCATGTAGACTTCCTCGAGTAGGTCACCATGTAAGAATGCATTTTTGATGTCCAACTGATAAAGAGGTCAGTGTTGGATCGCAGCAATGGACATGAATAAACGTATAGAGGACATCTTGGCAACAGGAGAAAAAGTGTCCCCATAATCTAATATGAAGATCTGAGTATAACCTTTAGCAATGAGATGAGCCTTAAGCCGATCAACCGTTCTGTCTGGACCAACCTTCACCGTATATACCCATCGACAACCAACAACTGACTTTCTTGGTGGTAGAGGAACGAGATCCCAAGTCCTATAGCTCCATAAGACACTCATTTCATCCAACATAGCTTGTTTCCATCCTGGATGGGCAAAGGCATCACCTGCAGTCTTTGGAAGAGAAACAGACGACAAGGAGGAAAGACAAAAATAATAGGAAGGAGAAAGACGATGATAACTTAAAGAAACATAATGAGGAGAAGGATTACGAGTGGAACAAATACCTTTCCGAAGTGCAATGGGAATATCAGATTCAGAAGACTGGACCGGAGGAAGAAGCGAAGGACCTAGCTCTAGAGATGGGTCCATGGCAGAGTCAGTGTTGGGCGGCGGCAAAGCAGGACGAGGACGAAGCTGATAAACCTGCAACGGTGGAGAAATTTGGGATGGGTGATAGATAATCCTCCGGGGAAAAAAGACTAGTGCATGCATAGAAAGAGGAAACTCAGACGACGACTCTGAAGGCCTAAAGAAAGGAACCGAATCAAAGAATGTGACATCAGCAGAGATGAAATATCGACGAAGAGTAGGAGAATAGCACTTGTACCCTTTCTGAGACCGTGGGTACCCAAGGAAAACAGATTTATGCGATCGAGGAGAGAGTTTATCAATGTCAGGATCAAGAGCATGAGCAAAACATGTAGAACTAAAGACCCTAGGTGGTAAAGGATGAAGGGACTGATTTGGATAAAGTATATGATGAGGTATTTGACCCTGTAAAGTGG
>JBAMIE010000049.1:2333125-2349384 GCA_037177295.1 Kaempferia parviflora | reverse complement strand
TATTTATCAATTTTTAAAATTATTTCAAATATTTTTATAAAATTTAAATCTATTTTAATTTATAAAAATAATTTAAAGTTGGATTTTAAAATTATTTTAAATTATATGACTATACATTATATAAATTATCTATTTTTAACTTTAATTTTTTATATCTTTAATTAAAAAATTATATATTATAATTATATATTATATAAATTAATATATATAATAATTAATTAGAAATTATATATATAAAATAAAGATTTTAATTATAAGTTTTTAAAAACCATCACTTTCTTCTCACGCGATATTGCGACGTTCGCAATTCTGCCGCGTGAGCCGCGGCGCCGCAGTCGCCTCGCCGCCGCCGACACCGTCGCTTCACCGCCGCCACTAGTGGCCTCGCCATATTGGTAAGTGCTTCCTTCCTCTTCCTTCCTCTTCCTCCACTCCGGCCACGCGGTGCCTGGGTCGTGCCGGTGCCGGTCGGCGGGCGGAACGAGATGTTTCGCCCGGCTCGGCACGGTATTTTGTACCTTGATTAGTTGTATGATAAGATGTATAACTTCTATTATCAACCTTCCTCGTATAAATCCGAATTGATTTTTGGTAATTGTGGTCTCCTTAGTTTTTTTCTATTATTCTTTCTCAAAGTTTCATGGTATGACTGTTTAACACTCCAATAGTTAGCACAATTTTATACGTCTCCTTTATTCTTGTATAAAGAAACTAGAGTACTTATCCTTCAATTAGAGTTTTTTTAGTTTTCAATTTCAAATTGAATAATTTTGTAAGTCATTCAATACATTGTTTCCCAAGACACTTTTATAACTCTATCAAACTATCATCAACTGCTTTTTCATTTTGCATCCTCTTTTGAAGTTTGAATTTTATGATAAAAATTTAAATTTTTATACACATTTGACCAACTCAAATTATCTAAGTTAAATTATTCATCTAAACCTTCATTAATCTTCATTAAAAAATTAATGAAAAACCTTTTCCATCGCTCTTTGATTACCTCATCGTTAAGTGGTACCCTATTGTATTCATCTTTAATACATCTTATTTGGATAAAGTCTTTTGTCTTCCTCTTTCTTGCTTTAGTTATTCTATAAATGTCTCTTGCCCTTTTTTTAATCCAATTTTCAATTTAAGTGTTCAAAATTTTCATTCATAGTTCATGCACTACATTCTTAGTTTGTTTCTTGGCTACTGTATATTTTTTTAAGTTTTTCTCGTTCTAACAAATATATAATTCCTTACAGGCTATTTATTTTTTCTTCACTTTCTCATATATTTTCTCATTTCACCGCAAAGATTCTTTACTTAGTGGTGCACGTCTCTTTGACTCATCGAGTACATTCTTGGCTACTATTTTCAACTTTAATACCATCATATCCCATGTCGTATTCGAGTTGTCATATATTTCTCCTAATACTTGTACTCCTACCCTCTCCTTAAATATATTTTGCTTTCCATCTTTTAACTTCCACCACTCAATTCTAGCAGTCATGCATATATTTTTTTTCTATTGATACTATGCTTGAGGCGTAATCCAACATTTAGGGATGACAATGTGTCGGATTTAGGTTGGATTCCAGATCCTCTGTCCCCATCCCATTTATTATATTCATCCCCATCAACTTCACTCATCCACATTCATCGGAGGATCGGATATCCATCCTCATCATACCCATTTGAGGATTAAATATCCTCTATTTAGGGTGAGCAAAAGTTAGGTTAAATTGAATTAACCGATAGAACCGATTGAATTTAAAAATTTGATTCGGGTAATTAGTTTGATTTTGGTTTTAAAATTCTTAATTTGGTTAAACCGAAGGAATCAAAATTTAACCACTAGTGGTGCCTTATATACACACACACTCGACCTACCTCCGTACTCGAATACCCATACCCAATTATTTGATTATTTAATCGGGTCCTTCATACCCATCTCCATTTGGGTCGGATATCGGATCTTCGAGTTTAAAAGAAATTGTCATCCCTACCAACACTACTAACCTATGTTAGGTAGTTAAATTTTCTCACAGGATAACCTTGTCATATTTACAAATCTTTTATTTATTTTTTGAAACTATAAAAAAGTTAATTTGCGATTTATTATTCCCACTTTGGAATGTAACCAAGTGTTATTGTCTTTCTTAAAAAATGTACTAGCTAGTATAAAGTCATATGCTATTGCTAAATCCAGTATAGTTTTTTTTTTTTCATTTCTTATTTCAAACCCATAACCCCATGTAGTCTATCATGTTCCTCATTTGTCACTCCTACATGCCCATTTAGATCTATCAAAATCATTTCAGTTGGCCGAATGTTTTGTAATACCTCATTTTGTCATCCCAAAATCTAGATTCGGTGTGTTCATCTAATCCTATTTGAGGTGCATATATGTTAATTACATTAATAGTTTCTTTCGCCATCACTATCTCGAGAGCTATAATCCTATCATCTTTTCTAACTGCTCCTACTACTTCATCTTTTAATGAACTATCGACAACAATACCTATCCCATTTCTTGTTTTATTCATTCCTTTATACCATAACTTAAAACTCGAATTCTCTATCACCTTTATCTTATGCTCTACCCATTTTGTTTCTTGTACACACAAAATATTAATTTCTTCTAATCATCCATTGTTTTACTAGTGAACATTCCTAGATTCCATGTTCCAAATCTTAGACAATTGGTTTTCTTATAATATTTGTTCTTATGCAACCTATAGTGTGATAACTCTTGTATATTTAACACTATACCCAAGTTCTCATGGAAATGCAACAGCTCTTTCCAAAACGTTAAAGTTGGACCCTACATTGCCTTCCTTCCGGGGAACATTCTAGCATTAGCACATTAGTTTGATAGACAATTTATTGAATATTTGTTATAAATCCATGCTAGTTGACAACCTAACACGCAATCATTGCCCTTTTTCAACTGGACTAGGACTGACTTGGGCATGTTTACTAAAATAGTTTAAAGATAAGCATCAAATATGGAGTAACAACAGTATCATTATTACATTTGAAAATAACCCCATGTTAATTATACAAGATCACCCACATGGTAAGAAAATGTCCCTACGGGATCTTAGTTGGCTAGAGGGTGACAGACTTACTACAATGGGGCAAGGGATCAATTCTCTGCGAGCGAATGCCCTCGAAGAATAAAAAATCTCCTCCCACTCCCTATCCAAATTTAAATTTTTTAGAATCTATTTTGCTAGTTCAATGTCATTTTATTTCACATTTCAAAACAAGCATGACAACATGTGTGTGTGTGCACACACACTTAATTCATGCTACACACACACACACACTTAATTCATGCCACATGAATTATATAAGTGAGTCTAAGAATACATTTACCCACCTCAAAAATATACCGAGGGAAGAACCAAATCCTTTAAGATTCGTGTGCTCCTCCTGAATGAGTATCTACAAATATATATGAACAACTTAAAAAGACTTAGAGCTAGGGGTTGCAGCAAGGAGACCCATTGTCATCGTATCTATTTGGAATATGTATAGAAAGAAGTCTCTGGGAGACATCAGCAGTGCACAGTTGGTTCGACCTTGAGATTTCACCCTCAGTGTGCGCCTCTGGGACTAACTCACGTAGCTTATGCTGATGATCTCCTTCTATTCAGTAAAGTTGATGAGAATTCAGTTGCTGCATTATCTACCTATTTGCATGAATTTAGAGAAATAGCTAATCTTCGGGTTAATAGACTAAAATCCTACATCTATTTGTTAGAGTTGAGGGTCCACATGAGGTTGATGTTTATCACAGGCTTTTAGGAGGGAGCTATATCGTTTTGATATCTTGGGTTCCTCTTGTAGCTGAGCGGCTTCGAATTTCAGACTATAGCCCTCTCCTTGACTCCTTAGTTCGTCATATTAATGGATGGCTGAGGCACACTCTATCTTTTGCGGGCAAGGCCCAATTTATTTCCTCGGTGTTTCAAGGTGTGGAATGTTTTTGGATGTCCATCTTGCCTGTGCCTCTGAGAGTTATAGACTCTATGTATAACATTTGTAGTCTTTCACGTGGATATCTAAGTATACCCCGGTTTCTTGGGGCTGACATGTGTAAACTGAAGGAGGAAGGAGGCTTCGAATTCCGCGAGTTAAAGAGTTAGAACTTAACTTTGCTAGCTAATGTACTTTGGTGGATTGAGGTGAAAGCAGAAGCTCTTTGGATCAAATTGGTTCACCACAGGTATTTGAGGCGTGCAAATGTGTGGTCCCAGGAAGTAGCTTCTACAGACTCCCCCTTGATTAAGAGGTTACGGCTGATACGGGACTGAATTCTTTCGGATGCTGGTTCGCCGACTACTACTAGACAAAGATGGGCAACATAGTTCGCATAGGATGACGGAGTGGCTCGGGCATATGATTTCTTTAGACATCCCAGTCCAAAGAAGGTATGGGCACGATGTGAAAGACTTACTTGTAGCCTTGGCGCGTCTTCGCACTAAAGACAGGCAAGAGTATTTGGAGGATAGGTAGTGTGCATTTTGTCGATAGGTGTTGGAGACGCATGAGCATTGTTTTTTGGGTGCCCCCTATTGCTGAGTTATGGATTGAATATGTGGTAGGAGATGCCCACTTTCAGACAAGCTCTAAGGGTATTTGGGAGATGTTACCATGGGAATAAGGTATTAATGAAGGCTCGACACTTGACTTTGTCTTCGTTAATACACTATGTATGCAGAGTTAGAAATAAATGTGTCTTTGAGAATGAGCAATTAAATGTTCAGTGGATATCTAGGAGTGTGAGTAAGGGATGTAGTACTGTGTCAGACATAAGTATTTGCTATAGACCATTTTTTTTACTCTTCACCTATGATATAATATTTTTTTTTTCTTATCCAAAAAAAGAAAAATTAAATATGATAATAACACATAAACTAGAATTAATTAAAACTCTAAAATCAATAGATCCAATTACCACAATTTAACCCAGATTAAAAAACTCAACTTTCATTACTAACAAGCAATCATTAATATCCCTTCCTAAACAAGATACACCAACATAAATATTAAAACATATCCAAAAGAGAAGTATAATAAGACCAAACTCTTACCTCATAACTCCCTCAATCATGGACAAGAATGGAACCTAGAGTACTCCAAACTAACCACAACCAAAAGAAGGTACAAAATCTGAATTTTAATGACCAAATAAGATCACAAACAAGGAAGAAACACCAAAACCCTTTACCAATGCTTGATCGGTTCTAGTTGACCTCTGATCGTGATATCTAAAGGAATAGACCATTAATGTGCCCAACAACTCAAGATGATTCAAAAGAGACATATAATTGGAATTAAAACTGACAAATAAACTAAAACAGCTTATCAAAGGTTGATTGATGTTGACTATCCACACCCAACACAACCACCAATTTTAGAGAAGCGGATGCACAAAGGAGTGGGAGAGAGCTAGGGAGGATGATAGCACCACTGCTTGTCAAAGAAAACTGACCACATGGGACCAATAGGAGCCAACCAATCTGCCTATGTAGGCACAACTAAAGTGAAGGAAATGGAAGAGGAAGAAGGATATGAACGGGAAACACCTAGGCTAGGGTTTCACCTTATCAATGGAGAATGAGGTCACCACTCGTTAGTATAGTAGCTCCGCACACAAATGCAACATCAGGTGGCATGTGAGGGAGAGATGGAGAGTTTCTGCAACCCAAATTGAGTTTCAACATCGTTCTGTCAAGCGGCAGATTGGTGGCGGATAAAAATGTCATCATTTTTGGGCCTACATAATCTAGTGGCTTGCATCTTCCATATTATAGGAACATTGGCGCAATCAGTAACTAATGCCAGAAAAGTGTCAGTTTGAAATCATTGTTGAGGTAGTTGCATAGGAACAATAGTTTAGAAGTGCCGATAATATATTTAATTGATTGTCTGGTGCAGGATCTTTTACTGCAGTGCAGTTTAATTGTATAGCTTAGGAGTGAAGGTTGAGTGTTCGAAAAGGCAGAAGGAGGAGAGAAAAAGAGAACCTAGGCAATCACACCTAGAGTTTCCTAAACAATCATAATTAAGAGAACATAAGCTGAAAAACTTGGCAATGCCATGCATTGAATGAAAGTTTGGTAGAAGCCCAATATATAGCATCCTTGGTGGAAAAATCTGTTTAGGAACTTGGTAAACTTGGAGGTAGTAAAACTTAAGAGCTAAAAGACTAAAGAACTAAGAAATTACAAGCTTGCGCTACTATTAACTTACTGTCTCTAATCTATTGCATAATTCAGTATCCAAAATACTTAAACCTAAAACACAGAGAACAGAACCGTGTTTAAACTTTAATCTAGATGAAAATTGGAATTTTGTTAAATTATACTATTATTAGCCTTCATAATTTGGTTTTCTTTTCTGATAATATTTTCCAGATCTTGAGATATAATTTGCATCAGTCATAAACCCACTATAGTATGCTAAAGTCTGAGAAGTCTTATAAAGATGAATCTTGAGAAGCATTGCTTTAACGAAGTCCCCATATAGTGTTCTTCATATAAAAAGAAAAATTGACACTGGTTAATATGGCATGAGTGGCAGCTTATCAATTTGTATTGGCTTTACTGATTGGAAGTAATATAATGCAGTATGGTTTGATTTTCTAACTCTTTTACTTGCATTTTTTTGTTCTGACTAAGATATTTTTGAAATTTCAAATCCTTGCCTTTTGATCTGTAATTTATTCTGGCATGTATTTGATACTGAAATTCTCGTGAAAAGAAACTAAAATGTGAATTTTTTTTCTCAGAGGGTTCAACATCTTAAGAAGAAATTCTATTATCACTTTCAAGATTATCTAGATCTCATGATGTTGAAGGTGACCCACTTTAAGTCTTCTTTAAATTTCTCTATGGATCTTTCATTTGAGCACTGTCATGTTTGGACATTTCATCTGAATACCACCATGTATTGAGATTATGGATCTTTCATCTGAATGCTACTTCTTTTGGCCTTTCATCAGACTTCTATGACATCAAGCAAAATACGTAGTCTGTTCATTACCTGCTTATCTTTCTCGTTCCAACTTCTGGATACTAACAACTTCCAATCTTCTCCCCTCCCTCACCTTCATCCCACTTTCCTCAGTCATTCTATTTACTGTCTGTAACATCTTCAGATACTCAGCAGGTTCAATTTTTGGATCGTCAGCATCTTCTATTGAAGTTCTGCATTGTTGATGGTGGGGTACGCACTTATATCTTGTTATATACTTTAAGCAAAATTTTTAGTTCTTTCTTATTCTATTTTTTTTCATGGAATCTGTGGTCAACAATTGCTCTAATTATCTAATAATTAGGTTGGGATGGCTGAGCATCATCTAACTTTCTTTGCTGTCTATAACATGGAAACTACTGAGATTGTTGCATTTTATCAGGTATGACCTCTTGTTATTGTCATTGTTAGATATCATTCTCAATAACATAACTATTTTTTTCTGCAGAATTCATCTGAAGAATTATATTCCTTGTTTGAGCGATTCTATGACTATTTTCATGCAAAATCGAGAGAGCCTTTGCATGGTAATTTCATTTCTTCACACTCCAATAACATCTATGCTCTTGAGCATCTACAAATCATGAAGAGCAAAGCAAGCAGCCTCTCACAGGTGAACTTCATCCCATGAAGTTTTGTAGTAAGTCTTCACAATCAAAATATTGGTTTCTATATGACTCTGAGTATTGGTTGTCTGAAGTTCCAATATGAGAAGTAGAAAACATAAATTTATTGGTTTTAGCAATCCGGACTTAACATAGTGCAGGATAATTGCTAATTTTTCTTATTCTTCCATCCATCGATTGGGCGTTGAGAGGAGTTCAATGGGCTGCACTACTCAAGAACTTGTTTTTCTCGAATGTACATATCTCTATCAATTAAAAAATATCTAGACTAGGTGCTTCTTCCCCAAAGAGGGAGGGGAGATTATGGTCGAAGTAAGGCAAAGTAGGCATGCAATTGGAACCCCACTTCTCAACACAAACTTAAAGGCCTAAGTTTTCGAGGAATCAGTTCCGGCTCAATTGTCTGGGTCCAGTTCAAATGAGTTAGCGATTCCTAGCTGAGTCAACTTGTTCAACATAAATTTTGGCCTAAATTGAGCTTGTATAGAGCCAAAATTAAATCCAATAGACTTGGTTAGCACCTTATAATCTTTAATTAGAGTTTCAAATATCTAGATCAATTGATCTATTGTTTAGGTTTTAATTAATGCTAGGCATAACATTCTTCCATCCTCAAAGCTACTACAAAGAAGAGTGATCCTCGGAATCTAAATCATATTTATGCAGTCATTTCTCCAATTATGTTCATTCTGTATAGGCGTGTGGTTTGAAGAGTCATTTCGTGCCAATCAACATGGGTGAAATATTTATTTTACCTATCGATCAACACACAAAACAGTGGGACAATGACACCATGGCCACCAATCTTCTACGAAGGAGAGGCTTTCCTAGGTTTGCAATAACAATGAGTCTTTGCGAGATAAATTTACGGCAGTGAAGCTTCCATGAGGCTTCATGAGACAGTCTTGACATGATACAACTTTGTGAGACTTTCATGAGGCTTCTCAAGGCAATCCTGATGCAGCAAGGCTTCAGTGAATTCCATGTTCCCTTCCGCCTAGGGTTGGTGCTGAACACAATCATAGACACTTGACACAACCAACACATCTCGTTTTGGTTGGAACTAAAACCCCAACTCAAAATGAGATTTCAAACCTTATATAGAGCAACACGCACAATCTCACTTTTGGTGCATGATTCGAATTAAATATGCATCACATTAACACCAAGTGTATAATATCATATCAATATCATCCTACACACTACTTTGCCAATCAAAATGATATACTCATTAGTCCACTAGTTAATAAAATTAACTACCAATAGATTTTAAATCAACAAAATTTGCACACAAAGATCAAAAATCATTGAGATTCATATTCTCTATCAAAATAGAGATTATAGAATCATAAGTCAAAGTGCAATCAAATACATATTGTTGATTATCCTTCAGATCTAATACCTTGGGTGATCACAATTTAAACTAATTAGCAATCCACCACTCACCTTAAATCTAGGATTGACAAAATTAAACCACAAAGCACTTTTAGAATCATAAATTAATAGGGTTGTGATCCTAGACACATGTGGGTCAAACAATTGATGATCAGTTGGGATATACTCCCTGAGTGATTATACTGTGACAACAAAATAACCATATACATAGCAACCTAATGTTCCACAAGAGGATAAATCTGATATTTTTTTTAACAAGTTTTGTAACCCTCGATTTAGTCCCACATAGTGGGATGTAGCCTAATAAATTTCAATAAGTTACCTTCTTTATGAGTCCACAAGTTAGTGGGTTGGTTCGCTCATATACATGATGTCCTAGGAGGATTTGTAATCGAGATATTGCGAATTACCTTACCAAATATTTTATCTTTTTTCTTTTCAGATAAAAGGTTGCATCAATTGTGGATATGTGACTTGTTTAGATCACTGCACATTCTTTATTTATTTCATATATTCTATCTATATTTTTATTCACCGTTATATTAATTCAGTGTAGTAATCTTTATTACTCACCTAGACAATTATCACAGGAAGCTACATATTCCTGCATAAATATTGATTGAATTCTAAGTCATGATGTTCATTAGAGGCCATTTTTGCATGGTTCTATAAATCTAATTTTTTTCTTTCTCAAGCCTCTTAATCTGATATTTTTGCTTAAGTTCTAACCGAAGAAAAGATTTATTCTGTGTACTGATGAAGAGTTTAACTCTCGTAATCCAATTAACTTATTTTCTTGCAGTACGTGAAGAAGATGCTGGACTCATTACCATGCACTTGTCAATCACAAAGCCCTTCACCATATT
Organism: Kaempferia parviflora; assembly: GCA_037177295.1. Lineage (NCBI taxonomy): Eukaryota > Viridiplantae > Streptophyta > Magnoliopsida > Zingiberales > Zingiberaceae > Kaempferia > Kaempferia parviflora. The sequence goes on along the minus strand of JBAMIE010000049.1, from coordinate 2,339,462 downwards.
TTGATCTCTCACTCTTTCGATATGATGTAAAGGTTTGACCTCTTAGTGTATGTTATATTCATAAGTTATCCTAAAATTTGGCTAAGAGTGACATTGCTTGTTATTTTGGTTTTATTTTCTTCACAGTAGCTATTATTCTTCAAGAAAAATTGACTTTCTGTATAAAGTACCAACTCTGAGTCCAGTAGATAGCAGAGCAAAGTGTATTTTCCACTGAAGTTATGTGTGTGTTTTACTTTCTATTATTTGTGAGGATTTACTTGCAACGGGCTATATGACGTGTATTTGCACTGAAAACTAACAGAAGAACCATGGTATCTACCAAGTAATCTGTAGTTTTGAACCTAAGGTTCTGATTGAAGATTGAAACTATCCTAGATGTAGCTACTGGAGAAAGAATAGTTTTAAGATGGCTTAGCCATCTTGATATTGATTTTGAGTGCTTTGACCACACTCTTTTCAATCCTTTTTACTAAGTTTTTGTGAATCTATTCTAGATTCTATTCTAGAATATAGCTGTCACATTCCTTTGGCCTATATGAACTTTCTGATGTGGATGTCCTCCTCCTTTATTGAGATCCTTGGCAGTATGATTGCTCTTTAAAAGGAACATATACAGATTTGGTTCTCATCACAAAGCCTACTCTTGAGTCTTGACTTATTTAAACAACCTCAAGTCGCATGTACTTTCTCCATCCAGATTCCATGTGAGATGTTCATGTTGCACACGTTCCTGGAATTGACCATCTTTATTTTGCACGAGGCATGCAGTATCTTATTTAAAATAGAGAAACATTGAATGCACAATAAATGAAGTGAAATTTTGTACCACGTAGCCACATATACATGTGTTGAGCTTTCATTAAGCACAAGCATTATGTAGTCAGACTCAATATTGAGTCATAATACAGACATAGTATATGCTTTTGCATGTGGCTATAATCTTTAATTGACTCATTCAAATCCAGCCTGAGTTACTGGTTTGAATTAAATTAATATCTACAATAATGTGACACTATCATTGATTTTGGTATGTTTAATTTAATGCAAAATTATAATTGTCCGATTTATGATTAAATGAATCTGAAAATTGAAAAAAAATGAGGTGATAAAAATGTCCAGCATTTGAAAATGTGGAACCGCCACATTACCGACCCCCCTAGAGCCGGCCCCACGGATATAGAGGGAGGTAAATGCAGGTACACAGGTGCTAGGCGCATGGTGGGGTGTATCCCAGGGCATCAGTTCTGGGGAATCGACCCCTGGCGGCACGTCAGACATGCCATGCGTCCACCGTCTATGCTACGCCCTGGGACAAAATGTCCAACATTTGAGTGTTTGATTATTGGTGTTGCATATCTAAAGTTTATGCTTTTTTATAAGTATTACTTGTCTTTCTTCAATTTGGCAAATGTTAGAGGCTTAAGTTTCGATTGCTTTTTTAATTAAGTGGGCGGTAGATGTAATCCATCTATATAATGGTTGTTCATATTGATGATTGTTTTAATTGGAGTTTTCACATGGACTGATTACATGTGTCTGTATGCCATACACGTTAGGATGATGCCATACACCTTAAGTGACATTCTGATTTTGTTCTGCCTGATTGTGAATTGGGTTTCACTTTGATTTTATTGGTTTCACAAACCTGGTAGTTTGCAGATGAGCTGATCTCTTTGCTAATGCCCTCCATGATCTTCTGAACCAAGATCCTGATCATACTGGCAATTTGTTTGTAGTGATAATTCACATTTCTATGATTTTTCTTCCATTCTGAATCCATGGTTTAAGTTCCTTTGGTACTGCATGCACCTTTATATACTCGAAACTATTTTTCGATATAACAGCTAGCAATTCATTTTGGTTGACCTGCAGAATCTGATTTTTATTTATTTCATTTTATTTTTCTATTGTATCTTTGTTTTCTCACAATTTGTATCTTTCAGTTTAATCAGTATGATTTTGATATGCTTCTTACATACATGGCATTTCAATTCCATTGGTAGTTAATTTCTGCCACAGATCGACATAGGCACTCTACTGAGCATCCATTAAAGTTTATTTCAAGAAGGCAACCAAATGTTCTGAAATTCAAGATAAAGACAGGTAAACTATGTTCTAGTACATTATGTACAGTTCAACTTTTAAATAATGTGATATTTGATGCCGAATAATCTGATATAAATCAATAACCTAGGTAGCCAATATTAGATGCATTTACTGATAGGTCCTTGTACATTTACTTATTTACAAGTAGGTTAATTTTTTAACTGATATGGGATATCCCCATCTTATTACAAATCTACTTTATTCTATTACCTCTCAAATACTTAGCAAATTCTAGGGCTAACTTTGAAGCCAACAATATGTATAATGATCTTAAGAAATTGTATCGTTTTGAAACAAGGTGGCAATCCTATTTCTGCATAGTTTATCCTTCTATGGATGATTAGAAAGGAGAAAATGTGCTGGTAGTTTATCATAATGTTCCTTATTGGTTCAGTAGGAGCATCACCTCATCAAGTCATTAATTTTTTCAGCTGAACAAGTTCACTGTGGCAAGAGCCATGGTCTTGTATTTTACCTCTAACTATTTCACCATTAATTATACTACTTTATACTTCCAATATGTTAATTGTTGAAAAAAAAATATAATAACTTGATGTGGATTATAAATTTATCAGGAGACATGCTCAATTTGCATCACTGTAATATTTAATTTGAGAGATGGCGTCAATCACAATAAAAGTGACTATTTACAGTATTAGAGGACTCTCAAAGGCATCTTCTTGGGTCCTTGACAAGGTGCTCAAGTAATTGACTTTCTATACTCACTACAAAAGACAAGTTTAGGTTTAATAGCTATAAGATAGTTCAGCAACTAATCAATGATATATTCCTGATCCAGATGGCGTCTCAAGGACGCAGAGTACTAATAACGTTTATGCATACTTAACTAAGTGATTGTTTTCTAGTTCCATATTAACGTTTTGTTAAAGTATATTAAACACATGATTGATGTATATTTCTTGATTCAGTTTGTGCGTATTTACCTATAAACATATGTTGGTCTTCGGATTTTAGAGTAAAATATGATTTACACTGTCGGCACTGTATTTCAGTGTCTCTGCTACAAGCGTACAACTCTTCATGATATTGATAAGCTTTTTCTACAAAACTTGTTAATTCTTAGGATTTATGCTATTTCAAACTATGCTATACATATATAGGAACGCGATAGATCTTATTTATCTTTTGATGTATCTGGTTATCTGTTTTCAACAAATTACTCCATGAAACTGCTCTAAGATCTTTTCTGTGGAACAAAGTGATCATTCATGTCTTGTCGTGATAAACCATTGTCCATTGTATGGATCCTGCAAAACTGAATCAACGAGATCATTCTAACATGGACTTACTCCACACAAAATCTTTTTATGTAGGAGTCGATTCCAGCAGTGCAGACGGCAGGGCTAAGGGGTCTTCTCTTCTTTTCCATCCCTACTTGCCTCTTGTGCTTTCGATCCAACAAAGAGTGGTGAACATTCATGTGAGGCTGTGAACTACATGATCACTTACCTCCCAAAAACTCACTGGAACTCAACAGTGCTTCTTTCAAGGTGTGAAATCTCTATCCACATACGAATACGCTTTATTATTTGAAAGAGGGGAAGCAGTAGACATTCGACGATTACAAATTGTACGATATCTGGATCACGTTCATTGTGTAATTTCTAATAAACTTTTGTTTTGTTTGAAAGTTAGAAAGAAATAGCTTCATCATGCTTTGCATGTAAACTTACCAATTTGATTTTATACTTTTTTTTTTGGATCGGTCATCTTTAGTTATACTGTAATCTTGAAAAGCCAATAATTTTCAAACTTTGAAAAATAAGTACCAAAAAATTTTAAAGAAAGACTTATTGTTCCGTTTACTTTAACGAATTATGGATTATTACACAAACTTTGGTACACGACTTGGACTCTATTAAGGACTTCCTAAAGAAATTGAACAATATTATAACCCACGCTCGTGAAGAAGAAATATTTATTATGTATACTTTTGAAAGTTCTCCACTGGAGTAGATAAATTTAAAGATAGAACTAGCTAGATACTTAATGCAGATTGATATTCATGAAATCAATGGTCTTTAATTAAAAATTAAAGAATATCTCTCTGACCTTGATCTAGATTGGGTAACACTTCCAGCGCTAGAAAATTAACTTAAGCATTGGCGTGCTTCAATTCAAAAAAACAATTGGTTCTAGGATCAACATGAAGATTCAGAAAATTGCATACTAGTCAGAGAGACATGCACCGAACAAATCTACTAGCCAAGAGATATGTGCATCATGTTTTTTCCATTTAATTTCTTTACATAGCATACAACCTTCTGCTAACATTATCAAAAGAATTAATGCAGAAAGGTGGGTAGCAAAGAAGATAGCCAGCTCGTCAAGATCAACAATATTCTACAGGCTTGCTCTAAACATTGCCTACTATAACCCAACCGTTAAACTCTAAAGCCAAAATCTCATTGGCATAGTCGGGAGCTAAAAAAAAAATAAAACAAAAAATAAAAAAAATTTTGAAAATTTTGCAATTGTGCTTGTCGTTCGCAGCGGATGGTTCGTGTGTGTGTGTGTGTGTATATATATATATATATATATAAAATGGGTTGCTTAATTTATTTTAAATTTTCAGATAGCATGTATTATTAATTAATTATTTAAAAATAATTTTAATTAATCTTTTTACTGAACTGCATAGGTACGAAATTACCAAATCACGTAGGGTAATTTTAAAATAACCAAATCATGTATCCACTTCCCATTTTATTCCTATCAGCCGACTAATAAAATTAGTCACACTGATTTTTATGAGTAAATTAATTTTTTTTACCATTCAAATCGATTTCTCTTTGTACGGAATTTATAAAATTTCAAGCAAATCTTTATTTTAATCAAAATTGATTGAGTAAAATCAGCTGATAGACCAAACAACATCGAATTGACATGAAACTAGTTTCTATATGTTCGATTAGTTGTCCTGATTATATCCATACTCCCAAACATTAATTTAACCTAATATATTAAGTGTGGTGATTTTTTGAACACGAATTAAATTTTTTGAACATATTCGAGGATTTTAGATTAGGAGGGGCGATTTTCAAAAATTTTAAATATTAGTGTAGATCAATTTTCACAAATTTAAGGAGCTAAAAATAAATTTAAATTAAAAAATTTTGACTTTAGCCTGGTTCTAGTTGAAACAACGATTTGTCGATCCCCAAAATTTATCTATAACTCAAAGCCGAAGAAGCATTTGTGATCTCACTTCCTCGTAATATTTAGCATTCGTACATCTAATACCTTCATTTCGATTTAAATAATCATTCTAACTAGCAACCTAATAAAATAAAATTTATAACAATCTCCCTTCGTTCACATAATACTTGATATTCATTTGAGTCAGTATCAAGAAGTGGTGGAGGGGAAGATGTCCTGTTTAAAATGGGTTCATCTCGCATTTTCTTAAAATACCTCAACATTATTATTTCACCTAATTTATCATTAGCATAATATTTTAGACACATAATTACCTAATCTAATGACATTTTTTCTAACAATTTACGACAAATAACAAACAAAATTGATAGTAAATAAATAACATACTTGACTAGCAAACAAAAATATGAATACATGAAAAATTAACACTATATATTTTTCAAGACTTAAATCTGTAATAGTAAGAGGTAAGAAAATTTTATCTTAATCAAAAGGTGTTTGTTGTGAAGTGTCGGCGAAACGACGACAGTGACATTGACATCAAACAATGATGGCGCTAGTAGTAATAGCATTCGGCAATAATGATGTAAGGGCAATGGCAATGACAAATGGTGAAGGATTTGAGGGTAAAATTAGAGTTGGGAAAACAATCAGAAAGGGATTAGTGGAGGAAAATAAAATATGGAAGTGAAGATAAAATAAAATATGGGAGAGAGAGGGGGAAAACAGAAAACAGTAGGGGAAGAAATAAAATAAATAAATAACGGGAGAGAGATAAGGGGAAAAAGAAAACATGGGAGAGCAACACCGAAAGGATTTGAGGGTAAAATTAGAGTTAAGAAAACAATCAGAATGGGATTAGTGGACGAAAAATAAAATATGAAAGTGAAGATAAAATAAAATGGGGGGGGGGGGGACTGTTTAGATATGATTTAGCAAGGTAAAATTAAGGTGTCATCGATCGTAAAGTCTGATATGACTTCAAAATCGAAATCTACGTTTCGCGTAGATAAATTTAGACTATTAATTTGCTCTGAACCGATTACGG
>JBAMIE010000049.1:2304120-2325561 GCA_037177295.1 Kaempferia parviflora | reverse complement strand
GCTAAGCAAGAGTGAAGTCCAAGAGGGAATGAATTTTGGATGGTGGAAGTCTTTACTGTTGGTGCAGTTTCGATCCTACATTTACAAGTCAAAGTTTACCTGGGGCTTGACAAGTTGAAGTCTTAGTAGATCGTAGTCGGTTGTATATTATGTAATGTGTGAAGTCCCAAAGACGAAGAGTCCCTAGGCATGGATGAAGTCTCTTTGTATCTCGAGGTTGAATTTTACTAGGCAAACAAGGAAGTCTTGGCACAACTAAGATCTCACCTTGGTGTGATTGGTTTTGGTCAAGTGGTGAATTCAGAATCACGTGGCAAAAGGTGAATACGCTTGTCCCAGCGTCCCCGTCAAACGATTTCAGGGCCAACACGGAGAAGGTAAATCACGAGTGGCTACTAACCATAAGTGCAAATGGTCAAGACATGGGGGAGATATATGCTCGGGCACGTCAAGATTCGACCTCTAGACCTCATATGGCAAGCTCTCATGCCTTAACCATCGCACCGTCCCGAGGGACTAGTGAATTCAGAATCAAGTAGTTATGGTTGGTAAAATTCATGGTTATATTAGTCGAATTTGGATAGAGAGATAGTCAACTAATAGAGCAGTCAATTGATAGCCTTAGAAAAGTCAACTAATGAATTTGAAAATCACAAAGTTAAGTATAGGGTGAATTCAAGTTTTGATCAATTGATTGAGGTTGATATTAGTCGACTGATGGAGGAGTCGACTCAACAATCGATTCAAGATTAAATGTAAGCAAATAGAAGGTTTTGCAGCTGTCTGAATCAGTTAACCGTTGCAAATTGGTCAATTGAAAATGATAATATCAATTAACTAGTGCTTAAATAAGAATATGTTGATGATCCATAATGCAAATAATGCTTCGCCAATGGTCAAATTATGGACATCTATATAATGGAGCATTAGATTGTAAAGAAAATATGAATCGATTGATGAGTGGACAATCAACTAGATGATACCAAACAATCGACTAATTAGTGTATTCAAATTGTGAATAGAAACCCTATAAAGAGGGTTTGAAGGAAGATTCGATCGAATTGTTTCCAAATTTACTTGAATTTTTTTTTTTTTTTTGAACAAATACTACTACATTTCAAAGCCTTCAGACAACAAACAAAAACAACCAAACGAATACTACTATATTTCTTTGCTATCAAAGAGGAGGAAAAATAATGATGTTACGAGAATGACCAAGGAGTAAAATTGGCATCAACAATTCTGAACTATGTAAAAAGCTGCTTTATGTGCTCTTTTATATATTTGTTCATTTATATTTTATTATAGAGACGAGCATAATAGAACACCAAAAGAGTACACACCCTATTCACTAAACCGCACAATCTCATCCAACAAATTTGGTCTTTACATATTTAAGAGCGTAGTAGCTTTCTGCAATCCATGACTGGGCTTATGATTGAAGATTCGTTTGTCATCTAAAGGCGTCGTTTACCTACTTAAATCACTTAATTCCACATAAGATACCGATATCACAATTTCCATTTTTTTTAATCTAAATTACAGAATAAATGAACCACCTTAAGTTCTAAGATTTCTCTATTGGTATGTATTCATTTAATGGACCTGAATCTGAATTTTGCATGTTCTGATACAAAAACAATAGATATCGTGATTTTGATACAAGAGATTGAGGGAAAGTCACGCTATTCCAATCACATTTTACAGTCCAAACATAATAATAGATATTTCCTTATAAATCATCAAGAATATATATATAAAAAAATTGGCAACTCCAGCTTCACAGTTTGTTGTCAGCAACACCCACTCAACAGGCTCAACTGCATATCCGTACCACCTTGATATTGTTTATTCGCCTTTTTTTGGGTACAATGTTCAAAGGGGGAAACAATGAAGGCACAAGATTTGCCGAGAAAATGTCTACAAATAAGGGGACGCGTTGATTCTACATAGCTTTCTATACAGAGAATGCATGGAATTACAATTGGATATTAAAAGCACAACAATGCATCTCAAAGATATATACAAGTTCAAGGCTGCCACATTTTGTCAAAGAAATTAGTGCCGGAAAGCTAATATCTCCTCTCTGCTCCATGAAGATCACCTTTTAAAAAGCTTATGCAATTATTCTCCAGGTTCAGCGCCACATTTTGATTCTGTACGAAAATTATCGCTGTTCATCATCTTCAATTGGCAGCCAAAGTTTATAACCCATAATCTTGATCATTTGACAATCATGACAGTGATAGTGTTATGTGGCTTTAGCGAACACCAGCAACAAGTAAAACAATGCATGCAGATGGTCACTCTACCCATGCAAGTCTTCATAGGAAGATTCTCCAGATGATTCACTTTGGAATGGTGTAGATTCTCTTGGCGTTGAAGGAACTGATTCACGTTGCAGCGTTAATCCTTCAGAAGAAAGAATAAATTTTTGAAGGATATTGAGATAAAGGAATTCTCGGTGTATTGAATTGGATAAGTCCAGAGAAGGAAACCGTTGTAACTATTAGACAAGCATGGAATAGATAAAAAGTTGTATACCAATATCACTCTAAGCCAAATATTGTAAAAAGCAAGAAAGCAAATCGTTAGATGGTGGATAAGGAGTACAATTCAGTATTAAATTCTGCTAATGGAAACAGAAACATTTAGTAGAGGGCACTCGAGATTCCACAAATTTAATCAGAAACATCCAGCATCTATGAATATTCACTAGGGGTTGGTAAACTGGAACTCAAGACTGGGGTAAGAGTATCCAACACAAATGTGAATCCAAGTGTTTGGCTGGCTATTTTCAAATTTTTTTACATGTGATCAGAAAATATGAGTGTTGAACTAAGTATCAGTATCCTGAGTGTTGATATCTGACATGTACATACATGAAGAATCTGTATTAGATTTTGCAAATGTGCATCTGAATAACAGTCGAACAATAATATTCCTAATTGAACGATATAAACTTTAGGTTGCATCATAAATAGGTTCGGTAAGAGGGAAATTGTAAAGGAGACAGTAGAGATATTGGAATTGTCAAAACAGTATATTCGAAATTACTAACCCTCCGGCAAAATTTGAAATCTAGGACCGCAGATAAAAGAACGCATCCATCTTTAATTGACAATTACATCATGTTGCATTAATACATCACAAGTGTCCCCTCTCGGGGCGATGCGATGGTTAAGGCATGAGAGCTTGCCACATTAATACATCACAAATGGATGATGTTATTCATGCCAACAAAATATCAAAGGAAATAAATAAAAATTTTCAAACAATTTCTATGATGAAAGATAAAATTCCCAAAAATGAATTTATATTATGTAAGATGCTATTAACTATTTTTAAAAAAGTTTTTTTTATTAAATGGCTCAAAGGTGGCTTATTTAGAGTAATTGTACAGTGTAATATTAGTTTAATATTTCACTCTTCTAATTGTTTTGTATCAAGTTGGTCGCTTGTCATGTCAGGCCCAATTTTGCCAGCCCTACCTCTATGATTGCATGTGATCGTATTAAAGTATACAAGTACCTGAATTCTTCTGCCCTCTTGAGCGAAACTTTTTTGTATGCCGTCTTAGAAGCTTTTTAGTTGTAATCGTCAGTTGTCTGGCAAAGGGTGAGAACTCAGGATCACTTTCACTCCATTCACCATGATAATCATTTTCTGCATCACCTCTCATTCTAAGGACAAATGCTCTAGCTTTTCGTCGTTGGGAATTGAAAAGGCCTTTGATGGAAGTGACAAACCCTTCACCAGCCCCATCAGCTGGCCGCTTTAGCAAAGATGCAGGAAACTGATCTGATTTTCCAGGATGATCTCCATCACTGTCACTGAAATTAAGCTCAATTTCAGGAACAGCATTGCCATGCACTTCTCGTTGGCTATGGGCCTTATCCTTGAATTTCTTACCCTGGTGAAAAGAAAATATTCCAACAAACATTGAATAAGGTGATATAAACTGTAATAAACAAACCAAAAAACTAATCCATCCTCAAAATAACAAATCACTTTACCAGTTGAACTAACTGAAGCTTATTAGTTACTAATATCTGGATCTTAAAAACCATTTAATGTCTAGTTTGCAACGTGAAAACCACTAGTGCAGAAAAAGGAAGTCAATGATTTAGATAGTTCTGACCAAATATTCCAAAAAGATTTAAATTCTTTGTTGTTTTAATAGTTCTAATAAAGCATCTAAAAGTGATGCTATGCTGTGCACCAGTTAATGTAGTTAGAGAACTTGCCTGCATGCCAGTTACAGATTTTAAAACTCCCCAGATTATATGTTTCTTAACTCGTGAAAACAGCCTCCTCCAAGTGCCAGTAAAATCAACACGGTGAAATGTGTCCATCAGCAACCTCAAATCATTTACAGCAAATCGCGATCCCTCATATGTAACTTGTAACTCAACCTTTAATAAAAAGGTGGAAAAGAGATTAAAGTCATCAATTTTGACGAGAAACACAGTCAAATATTGTCTTATATCTCAAATGGAAGAAAATTATAGAACCTGGCTTATCTTGATATTATGAAATTCCATCATCTTTCGGGCTCTAGCTCTTTTCTCATCATGGGTTTTTCCAACCCTCTTTTCTTCATGAGACAAACGGGCAGACTTAATAGCCTTATTGTCTTTTGGTTTAATTTTAGAAGCCTCGTTAGCTGTTTGCTGATTTTCTGGCACTGAATTAATAGGGCCACTCTTTGAAGAGCTATTCAGTGATTGAACTTGCAACTCAAGTTCATTAGCTCCAGATTCCACTGTGTTTTCCTCCCAAGATTTATCAAATAAAGATGTTTGTTTAAGCTCTGGATTCGAACCACAAATCATATTTGCTTTCAAATTCTGCAACTTAGATACCTGCAAAAAGACCTCAATTTGAGAAATAAATATCTAAGCCTACTATTTTACAGTACATATACAAAGGTGAAGTTTCCAAAACCTCAACTCCGTCAATTGCTAATTGATTAGGAATACATAGGATTCTAAGAGTTGATAACAAATGCGGGAGTACAATTCAGAGAAGATACACCTGGATAAAAAATTCCAACAGAAATACCTGAGAAGTATCAGCATGAGAACCAGCAACAGAGGATCCAGTATTCCCTGATGTTAAAGTTGTTGCACTAAGTCTACCTGGTACCTCAGCCTCTCTTGTTGATTGGCTAGTTGATGCTGCTTCAGGACCAGTAAAGTTTTTTCTTGGACGCCTTGAACCAGCAGTGGTTGAAACTTTCCAAACTTCCTTTTTTCCCCATATTTTAAAAAGAGAACAGTCAGAAATTATTTGTGCTACTATCTTCCACGTCAAATAATGAATATTCTATTAACACAAAGCTAACCTGCCGTCTTTGTGAATCTTGTTCTTCTTCTGGGAAAAAGTAATCCCACATCATTCTGTACATTGTTTCTGTTAAATAAATCTTCAATGGATATATTTCCACCTAAAATTTGGAAATGTAAGGAAACCCGTATTCGATACTTGTAGTATAGAAGAAAGTCAGCTTCTCATGTAGAGCAAGTAGAAGCTAATCATAAAAGTGACCTGAATTATAGAAGAAAGAGAATATTCCCAAATGTATTTCACTATATAATTCGTCATTTTCAAATAATTTCAGAAGTTATGGTCAAAATGGACAGGAGAGATCAATGAATAATCAACAAAACTCATGACCAAAGGAACAAGGTGCTAGTCTAATACTAGGATATACGTGTCCAAGGTGTACATACCATAAGAAAGTTCAGAGGTATAACTTGATTATCAAGACCATTTTGGTTAGTCAAAATTAATTATCTAAACAATAAATCAACTTTAACTGTCTAAATGTTGAGATTCTTCAAACAGAAAATTAGTTGATCATGTAATTACTTTATATGATTAGAATTAAATCCTTTCACTGTATTGTCAATTATTTAGAACCCAGTCATATCTGTTTGCAATTCTTCTTTGTTTTTCTTTATTTTTCTCCCAAATACTAATCAGATCGACCTGTCATTGTACCCCCAGTTTGGATTAGATTGCCATTTGCTTCAGAATTGATGGATTTCCCTAACAGCTTTTTTGTTTAATTGCTGTTTTAAACCATGATTTGTTTTTTTTTTAAAGTAACTAAACCAAAAAGAATATCAGCTTTTAAGCCTCTGCAAGTAGAAAGTCCCATTTCTGTCCTTTCTTTTCTAACTTCTAATGTTTTCATATCCCATGTTTACTTGTACGATAGTCTCCTGATACAGTGACACAGATATTGGAATCAATGTTTTTAAACCTGCACCGGCTGGTTCAACTGGTAACTGACTCCAAATATGGTCCATTTTCTAAAAAACGGGTTGATGTTAAAAGCCCGTGAAAAATCAAAAAACTATATTATAAAACAGGAAACCAGTAAATCTGGATAAAATTAAAAGGGCAGTTGAAAGTTGACAACTATTTTAGGACAGTTGATTAAGAAAATTCCTTAATACAGGGAATCTCTAATCATAAAAATCCCTTGATATGGAAACCAAATTTAGGAATAAAATATTTTAATTTATTCTTTTTTTTTAATTTCTATACATAATTAATTTACAATGTATATATATACTCATTATTGTGCATAATAAAAAAAAGTATGAGAATTTCATTCCACATTTCTTAATATGGTATTAGAGTTCTAGGTTTAATGCCTTTGATATTTTCCTTTTTTGTCTTCATTGCCAAGTTTCTATCTGCTCCTTCTTGACTTTCATTGTCCATTTATTATTGGCCTTCATTGCCATATATATATTTTCTTCTTCTTCTTCTTCTTCTTCTTCTTCTTCTTCTTCCTCTTCCTCTTGTGTCGACCTTCATAGTTGGTATTTTTTCATGTTCTCTGGTATTCTCTTTCTCATGGATTACATCTCTCAGAGACGCGAGGATCATTGACTTAGGAACTACACTCTTGGCTCTTTTACTCAGCCTTTCTTCAAGGGTAATCCAACTCTATTAGGGTAATCTCGACATATCCATCTTAGAGTCTTACTCATCTCAATCCACATCATCTTCACAAGAGCCGTCCCTACAACCTGAATTGTCTCCATGAGAATATGATCATGCACAAGTCCAAAACTCAACTTCTACTCTTGAAAATGAGGTATGCACAAATCCAATTTCCTCTCTCATTTCATCTGATTATGATTTGCCTATTGCCTTAAGAAAAGGGATAATAGTGCACTAAATATCCAAGATATTCATTGGTCAAATTAGTGTCCTTTCACATATTTTCTTCATCTCATAGGAGTTTCTTAGAAAATTTAAACATCATCCCAATTCCCGATACCTTATCTGAGGCTTTATCTAATGAGAAGTGGAGAGAAGCTACGAGAATAGAGATGGAGACACTTAAGAAGGACAAAAAGTGGAAAATTAGAGTTGCCACAAAATAAAAGAGCGGTGGAATGTAAATGGGTGTTTCTTGTGAAATCCAAATCAAATGGGTATGTAGATACAAGGCAAGAAAGGTTCCTAAGGGCTACACACAAACCCATGGAGTAGACTATCAAGAAACATTTGCACCAGTGTCTAAGATGAATACAGTGAGGCTTCTATTATCCTTGGCCACAAATTTCAATTGAGATTTATAATAGACGGTGACTTAATGAAAGAGATATATATGGAGATTCCACTGGGCTTTGGAGGAGATATCAAAGGGAGCAAGGTTTGCAAACTGAAAGAGCCATTATATGGACTCAAGCAATCTCCAAGAGCTTGGTTAGGCAAGTTTACAAAGGTGATGCTCAATATCAGATATAAATAGAGTCAAGGTTATCATAACTTACTCACCAAACAGAGCTTCAGGGGAGTTACTACTCTTCTAGTGTATGTTGATGACATATTATTACCAGGAACGATGAGAAAGAAATGGATGCCATGAAAAACTATTTGGCAAAGGAATTTGTGACCGAAGACTTGGGGAGAGCTTGAAATACTTCCTTGGGATAGAAGTAACTAGGTCTTGGCAAGGTATCTTCATTTCCCAACAAAAGTATATGGTTGATCTCTTCAAGGAAACTGATAAATTAGCATGTAAACCTACTTCAACACTGATTGATCCCAATCACAAACTTGGAGAGACGAATGATGATAGGGTAGTAGACAACGAAGGGTTCCAGAAATTAGTTAGGAAGTTAATATATTTAACACACACTCAGTCGGACATTGCCTATGATGTGAATGTTGTCAGTCAGTTCATGCATAACCCTAAAGAAGTTCATCTACAAGTTGCAAAACGGATATTCCACTATCTGAAAGCTAATAAATATTCAAGAAAGGTGATGAGTTTATTCTTGAAGCTTACATTGATGCAGATTATACAAGATCTCTAATTCATAGATGTTCCAGAACAAGTTATTGCATGTTCCTAAGCAGTAATCTAGTCACATAGAAAGCAAGAAACAAAATGTGGCTCAATCAAGTGAGGCAGCAGAGTTCAGGGCTATGACTCGAGGTGTGTGTGAACTACAGTGGTTAAAGATCACTCTTGAAGATTTTAAGGTAAAGTGGATAGCGACAATAAGTCGGTCATCGATATTGCTCATAATCTAGGACAACATGACAAGACAAAACACATTATGATCGATAAACACTTTAAAAAGAAATTGTACTCTCTATGTGCCTACAAAGGAGCAAATTGCAGATGTATTTACTAAAGGACTTAATCGACACGACTTCTCAACAATTATATCTAAGCTAGTAATGGATGATATCTATTCATTAGCTTGAGGAGTGTTAAAAAGTTGACAACTATTTTAGGAATCCCTTGATACGAGGAATCTCTTGTCATGGAAATCCCTTCATGCGAGGAATCCTTTGATGGAAATCTTTTATTATGGAAATCCCTTGCTACATGAAATCTCTTAATACGTGACCAAATTTTAAAATAAAATATTTTAATTTATTCTTTTCTATTTTTCTAGTTTCTATATATAATCAATGTATAATGTGTATATATATACTCTTTATTATGTAACGAAAAAAAAAGAGAATTTCATTTGATGTTTCTTGACATGGGGTTTCATTGTTTTTTCTTTTTTTTATGTCTTTGGTACCGTATTCAAATTTTGAATTTTTTTCTTCTTCCAATTAACTGCTATCATACTAGTTTACAATATAGCTAATTTAGTATTTTTGTAATTATATTACCAATACATTTAGTTGGAAAGAAGAAAAAGCTTCAATTGATTTGTTTGCCCTTTCTTTTTAACTATAGGTGTTGGTGGTAGGTGCACAACATAACTCAGAGTTTTGATGTATGACTAAGGTTAAAGTTAGGTTAGTTGTAATCTAACAAGTTGTGTCAAGTGTACAGGTTACTTGATAAATGGTAAAGCTCTGGTTGGGAGCCAGGCAGTGATCAAGTCCTAGTGGAGTTAGGCAACTAAAGTCTTGATTGAATGTTAGACATGAGCTAAGTCTTGGTTGGAACCAAGAAGACAAAAGTCCTAGAGGAGGTGAAGCTTAGCGTACAAAAGTCCTAGTGGGAGGCTAGGTGAATCAAGTCGAAGTGGAGTCGGGTTATGAAGGTTGGGCAAAAAAAGGTTCAAGTGGAAGCTATGGCTTGACACCTCAATCCAAGATGAGTTAGTTCAAGGATGAGCATCTAGACCCAAAGTAAATGCAAGCAACTTAATATTTTGTATCCTACTCATTACGTGAAAACACTGTATAGAAGCTAGGTTCGACAGTTCTAGGCAACCAGAGGGAATCGGGGGCAACTGGCTGGTGATAACTCTCGACGACAGAATTCAGAGGGTCAAGGCGACCGTATCAGGTCGGGGTGACCGAAGGATATAGGCGACCGGAGCAACTTCTAGGTACCACGAGATGGCGTTATCAGCAATCCGAGCGAATCAGGTCAAGATCTGGGTTGACCCCTCTCCAAGCGACCGGAGGGCTTACGGAAACCAGATAGCTTTGTTAACATTATCTATAAAAGTTACCGCCACGTCAAAAGAACACCAATTCACTATCAATCTCTTCATCTCTGCTCATGCTCTAGTGTTCTTGTGCCTTCGGTGTTGCGATAACAACACGCTGCGACTTGTGCTTCATTTCTAATCGGCAACACTAGTAACATTTTCATTTGTTTGTGTTACCATGTTGATTATATTTGTGTTTAATTTTTAGATTTTTTTATAAGGTTTTCTCATCGTTGTAAAGGGTAAATTAGAAATAAGAATCATATTTTATAATTGTTGCGTGTGTCTATACTTCTGATTTGGTTGATCAACTGCTTGCATACTGAACTATTAGCAAAATCCTTTGCATTCTTATATGGCCTTGTCTTACTTGGCCTAAGTAATTTTGATTTCCACTATGCTACTTTGTTGATTCAATTGTTTTTATTATCTACTCATTAAAATTCGTAATGCTATTCACCTCCTTCCACCCTCTAATGTTGAGTTCGATCCTACAATGGCAACGATTTCATTCTTACAATTGAGAATCTCTAAACATTTATAATTTGTTGAGATAGTAAATTAACTAAAGTCAATTGTGATTCCATTGACTGTTGGGTCTACTGGGTTGATATTACAAGAAAAGAAGCCACAAAATAGCTAAGAGCTAAAGATAATTAACCTTGTGGAAACGAAGGTTAGGATGATATGCATTATTAGTGTAGATGCTAAACAACATACTTAGAAAACATGTCTGTGTTTAGTTATCTAATCAAACCAAGATGTGCAGCTTCGATGTCAAATAAAATATGGTATCAGAATGGATACACTTAACACATATGACAAGAGTAACCTGGAAAAGTTCAAGTGGTGCATTTCCATCCTTTGGAGCACCCTGCTTGGCATCCACACGAAGCATTACATTTCTGCATTGAAATTTGGTTATTATCATTGGTAGCAAACATCAAAATACTAAAACAAAATTTTTATTTTCTTTTGATGATTAAATGACAATTATTTCATAAAAGAAAATACAGCTTAAAAAGTGGCAAACATCTATAATATAGTAACTATAACAAAAACCACAGACTAATGCAAAATGCAAATCTGAAAGACATGCTAGCAAGAATAGAATTTCTGAATAAATTAGTACTCTAACAGAACACTAAGTTTGGGTTACAGTCTCAATTCCAGTCTATATCTGCTAGTTTATGTGGTCAATCATGGATCGATAATGAAGATGATCTGCTAGTGCTTAGTATAGGTGGTATGATCCGTCTAATGAAGTATTAATAGGTGGACCACCTGATTTTTAGGTGATGACTTTGTTGTAGAATATATTGTAAATATGGATACTTTGGTTTAAATTTATTTGATTATACATTATGAGCAGATTTTATTTGATTATATTTCATTCCATAAATAAGTAGGGAAGAAGTGTATAAATAGCAATGATCCTCATGTACATAATTTAAGAAATACAACACCAGTTCTTTCTCTCTCTCTCAGCAGAATTCTTCATGGTATCATAGTCGCAATCTGCCATTGAATCTATTATGTCACAAAGGCTACTTCCGGCACAGTAAGCCACCAGCCGTCTTTCTTCAAGAGCAGCAAACTCTCCGTGACCACAATCTTCTTACCCATTAGCTGCAACAAAAACCGAAAGTCATGACGAAGGCTGGCCACAAACTCAACGGTTTGAATTATCTCCAATGGTCACCATCCGTAAGGATGTATATCTGCGGCATAGGGAAAGAGGATTTTCTCACCGGCGCCTATGTTGCACCCTCAATTAAAGACCCAAAATATAAAATCTGGAACTCTCAGAATCACATGGCGATGACTTGGCTGATAAATTCGATGACCAACGAAATCAGAGAAAACTTTCTTCTCTACCAATCAACAAAGGATATATAGGAAGTTGTGAAGGAAACGTACTTGTCGGAGGTGTTCGATGTCGTATTGAATCTTCTAAGGTGAGCTATCTGTTACATAATATTTCAACACCCTTTGTCACTATTGGCAACAAGTCGACATCTTTGATGTTCGGGTCTATAAAATCCACGCCGAACTCCATCAGAAAATCAATGAGCAGAAGAGGACCTTCAAGTTCTTACTCAGGTTAAACTCCTCACTGGACACTCACACATTCTCAGCCTCAAGCTGCTGCCTAGCGTCCGTGAGACGTTTGCTGAAGCCCACTAGTTACTCAACCCACAATGAAGGTATTTTCCCTAATACCTTAAATATAAACAAGTCTCTCAGATGATGGATTATTGACTCGGGCACATCGACAAGCGTATATCCCTCCATAATTATGTTCCATGTCGAGACAATTCGTGTTGCAAATGGGTCTGTTGCAAAAATCATCAGCATTGGTTTCGTAACAATAACACCAAATATATACTTAAATATAATCCTTCATGTCCCTACATTGGACTGCAATTTATTGTCCATAGGAAAGGTGACTTGATTTAAAGTGTCTTGTTAAATTTTCTCCTAAATTGTGTGAATTTCAAGATATGAAAACGGGGAAGATGATTGGGAGTGCTAAATCATGCCGGACTATACAATATTCACGAAACTTCGCCTCATTGCAGAAATTTAACTAGCCATCACTCTACCTCTTCCAACAATAAATATGACGAAATCATGTTATGGCACTATCATCTTGGTCATCCAAACTTTATTTATGCTGCGAAATTGTTACCAAACTTATGTCTTAGTGAAGATGTTAGTTCTTTTCTGTGAGTTCTATCAACTTGCTAAACACCATTGATGAAGCTCTCAAACACCCTAAGTAGAGAAAGTTGTTGATTAGGAAGTAAAAGCCCTACAACAGAATGGTATCTCACAATACAATGGCATCGATGACCAAGAAACCTTTGCTCGAGTGGCCAAAAACAACACTATTAGAATCCTATTCTCTGGTTGCAAACAATGATTGCCATTTACACCACCTGGACGTCAAAAATGTCTTTAGAAATGGTGACATGGAAGAAGTTAACATGGAAATTCCTCTCGACCTTGGTACCCATAACAACAAGGTATGCAAGCTTCACAAGTCATTATATCTTAAGCAATCTCCCAATGCATGGTTTGATAAGCTTCTTACTTTGTGACAAAGCATGGATACACTCAATGTTAAGCAGATCATACCTTATTTGTCAAAATCTCTCCTGAAAGGCAGATCATCATTCTTATTGTCTATGTCGATGATATCATCATCACCGATGATAATGAGAAAGAAATTACAAATCTAAAGGGGCTCCTCACTCAGGAATTTGATATAAAAGAACTCGAGAATCCAAATTCTTCTTTGGCATGTAATTGGGTTGATCAACACAGAATATTCCAACACAACGGAAATACATGTTGGACCTACTAAAAGAAATAGGCATGCTTCGTACAAGCCTGATATCAGGTTTCCCATCAATGTGGTAAGTCAATTCATGAATAGTCTTACAGAAGAACACATGAACGTTGTCTATAAAATCTTGAGATACGTCAAGAATACCCTAAGCAAAGTGTTACTATTTCGAAAGAACAAAAATTGAGGTATATACATGTGTACTCAGATGCAGACTGGGATCTTACAGATAGACGATCAACCTCGAGCTATTGTATGTATGCCGGGTAATTTGGTAACATGGAAAAGTGAAAAATAGTCTGTGGTTGCAAGAAGCAGTGCTGAAGTGGAATTTAGAGCTCTTGCACTCGAAATTGTAAAGGAAGATTGATTTGCAGAAGCCTAAAACTACAATGTGACAATTTAGTAGTCATCAGCATTGCAAAGAATTTTATTCACCATGACAAAACGAAACACAGAAACACTTGCACTTCATTTCAGAAAACGTGGTGAAAGGATCTATGGAGCTCAAGTATATTCCTTCACGATATCAAATCGCAAGCATATGTACAAAAGCTCTCCCAGGATCAACTTCGAAGAACTGAAACAAGTTGGCCATGTATAATATGTACAACCCAACTTCAGGGGGAGTGTTGTAGAATATATTATAAATATGGATAGTTTGATTTAGATTTTTTTGATTATACATTATGGGCAGATTTTATTTGATTGTATTTCATTCCATAAAAAAAGTAGTGAAGAAGTGTATAAATAACAATGATCCTCATGTACATAATTTAATCAAGAATTTGAGAAATACAGTACCAGTTCTCTCTCTCTCTTGACAAATTCTTCAACTTCCAAGTTGTATGCATGTTCCAACAAAATATCAATAGGTTGACCACCCGATTTTAAGTGACCACTTTGGAACTTAATGTTGAACAGTACAGGCTTAATATAGTTTTGTGAATATGTATTGCTAGTATAGGTGGTATGAACCGTCCAACGAAGTATCAATAGGTGGATCACCTGATTTTTAGGCCATGGCTTCTAAGTTGTATGCATGTTCCAACAAAATATCAATGGGTTGACCACCCAATTTTAGGTGACCACTTTGGAACTTAATGTTGAGCAGTACAAGCTTAATCTAGTTTTGTAAATATTTATTGCATCAACTGGCCAAGGATTAGTTTGTACTTATTTAAAGTATTCCCACTTCTCATTCTCATACCTATCTTGCATACTCAAAAAATCCTTCTCTCTCAAGCTCTCATTAATTCATTATCATCCCAAGATCCAAAACCTTATGTTGTTTAAACTACATGGCAACATGCTTAATGATTGGAGCAATACATCATGAGTCCATGAAAATGAGACCTATATATTATATTGCTAGAGGCATAATACATCTCAAGAAGTGTATAAAGGTGCCGCGAGATTTGACAGGCTCACTGGAAACTGAAAAACTACCCAGCTATAATGAAACAAGCTAAGTGAGGACTTATACGACCAATATGAAGGTTGCATAAATGATGTCGACAAGCTAGAAATGTCAAATAGTAGTCACCTTTTGGTGCTTCAAGAGGAGTGTTTAAGCACAGGCATGGATGGGTACAAGCTGAAATAGACATGACATTCCATCCAAGTATGAGATTCCTTGTGTGCATGTCTACAATAGCTTTCATGGCTATTCTTATACCAATACCCACCCTCATGAAATGTAAGGTAATTCAAATGGATTGCTGGTTTGCCCACATAGTGATACAACCGCTTTAGATGCTTGGGACCGATTTCAAATTAGGCACATTCAACCTCCGAGTTATGAACTTATGATGGATCTCAATTATTGTGGTATTTACAATCACTCATTGTTCATACTAATATACTTGTAAAGAAACTACTATTAACTCATAAATTATTTATGCAATTGATTTAGTATGAATATTTTGAACATGAAATTATAATTGATAGTGCCTGCATAGATAGCCTTGTGGTATGAATCAAATGGATGGGAGCTAGTTTAAAATAATTTTATGCCACGTTTACTTCATTATCTGCTGTAGAGCAACTGAAAGGATCAAGACAGATGATGTCATGTTCTAGTTGATTTTTCTATTGTATCTCTAGTAAAAAAAAGTATGCACAAAGTGGCTATATACATAACAATCCTAATATTAGCTACGTTATCATAACCCATGAATATCCCATAATTTATGGAATCGCTCCCACGATTTATGGAATCATGATCCCATAATTTACGTCCCCTTGGGCGGTGCGGTGGTTAAGGCATGGGAGGTTGCCACATGAGATCATGGGGACGAAACTCAGCGTGTTCGAGCATGCCCTCCCCTGCTTTGACCACTTGCACTAATGACCAGTGGTCACCTGTAGTTTACATCCTCTGTGTTGGCTTGGAGGAGACACTGGGGCGAGTGAATCGCCTTTTGCCAGATGATCCCATAATTTACAAAATATTTTCAGCCTATTTTTAGAGATATACATGGTTACAAAAATAATATTTCCCCACAGCCCGATCGAAATTTGGTGAATAGGTGTTTATCATTTCCAGTTTGGATACAATACTTTGAAACACTGAGATCTAGTCAAAATCCAAATGTTACAGCTTGTAATTTCTTTCCTGTTTTAGCATTAGTCAGTTGCTTCATCAATTCTAGTCATTTGGTCAACAAAAACATTCTTATTGCTCACTTTTGCTTGAACCTCAGCTGACTGACTGATCCTTCATTTAATTAATCAACAATTTCCAATCAACTGTTCACTCGAACGAAACTTTTGTTCGTTGGCATTTTAGCATGAATTAATTGATCAATCAATTACTCCATCACTCAACCAGATATCCCATCAATCAATTGATGAAAACACAAACATGGCAGAAACCAAAAACTTTGTATCAGTCGACTCATCCAAACCATCAGTTGATTAGTGTCCCAAATAGTGACCTACTCTATTTAATTTCAACCATCAAACAACTATTGAGTTGATTCCCTAGTTTACTGATCTTTAGCCACTTCAAGTCTTGCTTAGAGACTTCACATTTCTTGCATTTCCTTGTGTGTCTAGTGTAGGTTGACCTTGACACACCAAGGCTGTCTCTGCCTAGCATCCCTACTAAAACTTTCCTTGCATAGAAACCCCATATCTCTAGGACTTCATCCATTACACAGTATCCAACCTATTAGGACTTTTACTTGCCCAACCTCCAATGCCTAGAGTTCGCTCCTTTGGGACTTCATCCTTGCTTGAGATCCCGTTCGAACTTCATCTCTACTAAGCATCCAATTCTCTACGACTTGCTTGGACTTCCATCACCTGCTTAACAATACCTATCACGATTTCCTTCATCGTCAAACATCCAATTCTCTACAACTTGCTTAACATCTTATCATCCTTGACCCATTAGAACTTACTTCACTTATCAAGTGTCTAGTCTAACTTGACCCATTTGGACCTCGTGAATGTATCCGATCAACTTTGATTGACTTGACACATCATCTCCAACCATCAAACATGTTGCACAAATATAATGGCCTAATAATGAAACCTCAATTCATACCATAGTCAATTTTGACTAGGAGTTGATTACACCAACAAAAGTTAACTTTGACTTGTTGCCATCAAAATTTCTCCCATAGTCATTGACAATTGTTTGCTAATACACCAAGACTAAGTTTCAATGTGGAACAATGTGTCTTGAATTTAGCTGAGACGACATTGAAACGTGAAATGTTGGTTGGGGAATAGAGCATCTTAATTTCTTAAAAGATATGCATGATCTACTTGTTAATCTTGGTAGTATTTATCCAATGATTTTTGTTCATCTATCATAACACAATGGGATTGCCAAATGCAACAATCAACATCTAATTTGTTACTTGTGCCATGATGTTCCATGATCGGGACAATGTTCTTATCGCGTATTTGATTTCTCATTAATGAAGCTCCGTTGTCCACTCTATATGGACACACTTTCTTTTACTAGTACTATCAGGTTTTCCTTTGCCATATCTCATTAGATTTTCATTGAGGAAATTTTGTTCTCTAATATCAACTCAATAGGTTAAGCACTCCTTGGGATGTTGAACTCAAAAGAGAGATCTTCATCCTAATCTTCCACATCCAAACGTCTATGATACTACCTTGTTTTATTTTGCGACATTTGGCCTTCAGATCAACATACTAAAGTCTTGTATCTATCTGGCTGGGGTTGATGACATGACATGTATCCATTAAGGGCTTTCGGGAGGGTTCCATGTGGTTCAGGAATCTCAAGATTCCTCTAGCTGTAGAGCGGCTACAGATTTATGATTACTCAGTGCTGCATTCAATAGTCCGATGGATCAAAGCTTGGCCTCGAAACACTATCTTATGCGGACAAGGCGCAACTCATTACCTTTGTACTCTAGGGAGTGGAGTGTTTCTGATTATCTATTTTACCACTTCCTATGGGTATTATTGATCGTATTTACAGCATATGCAGATCTTTCATGTGGATATCTAAACATCCACCAGTCTCATGGGTAGATATGTGTAGACCCAAGGATTAAGGTGGTTTGAGACTTGCGTGCTTGGAACTTAGCTCTCTTGGCTAAAGTGTTATGGCGGATACATACCAAGGAGGATGCGCTTTGGATAAAGTGGGTTCATCACATTTACCTGAGCTGCACGGATGTGTGGTCTTCAGAGGTCATCAACACATACTCTCCACTGATTAAGCAGTTGGTTCATATATGAAACCTTGTCCTGTTGGCAGCTGAGGCACCAGAGGCCTAGAAAGATGCTAGCAGATTGGTTTAGTCGGGATGATAGAGTGATTCCAGCTTATGATTTCTTTAGGCACCCTAACCCTAAGAAGCCATAGGCCCGGATGGTGTGGAAGACATATTCGGCCAAGCCATGCAATTACTTTTTGGATGTTGGTACAATGACGTCTCCCCACTAGAGATAGACACGAGTACATGGAAGATCGACAGTGCACCTTCTGCCAACAGGTGCCCCCTATTACGGAGGTTTGGAGGAGGATTAAATAATGGCTTCATATGCGACGGGAGATGTCTACGTAATGATGCGAGTCATTGGGAAATACTACCTAAGGAGTAGGGTGTCAACAAAGGCTTGTCACTTGGCCTTGTCTACTATGATTCATTATGTTTGGCGAGCGAGGAATAATAGTTTCTTTGGAAGGAGCAGTTAGATATTGAGAAGATAGTGTGCAGGTCTTTGAGAGTATACTCTGATCTGACGTTGCACTAGACATAAGTAACTCGCAGGGACTAGTGGTTTGGCTGGGGTGAGTGTTTAATAGCTTCCCATTAGATATATGGGGCGGTTGATGTTGGTGATTGGACTTGCCTAATCAAGTTTGTACCTCTTTTTTCTTTGGGTTCAATATATTTTTATTTATCTAAAAAAATATAAATAACATTCCACGTGGGAATAGATATGTAGTTATATTCTCTTCCTATTTTTTTTTCTTCTTCTTCAATCTTTCCCATCCAATTCTCTCCACCCTCACCAAACCATGAAACACAGATACATTCAAGTCAAAGTTGAGATATTCTGCATGGCTCAAGATTTTGTACCTTAATCTGATTATCTCCTACCAAATCCAATTGTCTCTTTTTTATCTTAAACATTTACTAGACAACCAACCATTGATGGCCATTTTAATGGTTGGTCATTTTTGGGATCCTCAGCAAAGTGATTTCCTTCTTCCATTTCATCACTTCACCTATGATGCCAATGCCGCCACAAGAAGTCTACTAGAGAGATTATCTCCTAAGATGCCATCTCATTTACTGATTTTTATTTTACATCACGATCATGCCTTAATTTTTATGAGGTCTTTCCTAGTTTATATAACAAGCTGAAAATAGTTAATATCTCTCACGTAGTAGCTTACATGGGAATTTTAAGAATCATCAGTTGTGCAGTGGGGTCTCATAAAGGGTGTTTTAACTTCATTAGGATTTAAAGATTTAGAGCATGTTTACTACAAGGGAAGGAAAATAAGTGCCAAAAAAAAAAAAAAAATCCAACTGCACTTTACCTTTGGTTGGCCAGAAATCTCCTTTTTCACATAGACTAGTCGACATCCCAATCAAATCTACTTTCTCTCCCTCTTAATGCAACAATTATCAACATTACTAACCATTTATTGCCCTAGTAGACTACTTTAATGCAAGGTTTGAAATGTCGTTCCGTGCCGCACAGCACGGACGATTTTTACTGTTCCGTGGGGAAGCAAAACCGACACTTCACACGAGCGTATTTCAAGCAGCAAGGAGGCATCGCCGGACGCTTCCAGTGCCGCCGGTCGCTGGGCTCCTGAAGCGTCGCCTCTGGTGCAACCGAAGGAGTTGCGGGGCGCTGGCATCGCGCACGGGCGTACGTGAGGTTTACTGTGCAAAATTAATATTACAAATTAAATAATTCAAACAATTCTCACTTAAAGTGCAATATTTTAAAGAGACTTTTATAAACCCTAATTTAATTATCCCAATAAAATATAAAAAATATATTTAAATTTTTTAAAAATTAATAAATTTATTAAATGATATTCTGAAATTATTTTTCTGTTTTAAATTTTATTTAAAAATTATAAAAAAATTATAAAAATTCTAATAAATCAAATTTATATTATGATTTTTTTTTGCTGTTTTAATATTTAATTGATATTCTAATATTTTTACTATTTTAAATATATATTATTTAATTTAATAATTAGTTAAATGAATAAATAGTTAATTTATATAATTATTATATATAAAATAGCATCTTTGTATTAATTTATATAATTATGATTGTTTTATCTAGAATTGGAGAACTTAAAGGTTACCTAAATAAAATGTTACAAGAATAGCATATTATAATGTATCAATTTTAAATCGAGTTATTGATTTATTTAAAGAAAACTATATTTAATTATTTTTCTTACAATATTAAGTTGTTTAATAATGGAGAACTTATATAAAATAAATATACAATTTATTTTTAAATTATATATAATAAATATATTTATCTAATAATTACTATATATAAATACAAAATACTGAAATCGTATTGGCACGACATGATACGATGCCGAAATCGTATTCTTCCGGTCTGGGACCGAATCTTCGGCACAGGTCGAGATTTTAAACCTTGGTTACAATACTGTTTTTTACAATTTGTCACTTGTACCTTTATGCTGCTCAGAATTATGTTGATCCTAGTTGTCCATTCTCTTGGGTTTCAATCCCATACAACTCATTGTTTTCCTACTTTTTTTATTTCAGAACAGATGGACTTCATCAGACATATTCACATGTTGAAGGCCCTTCTACCTCTCATGATGTACATGGCGGAAATGGCCGTCTACCCCAATTTTCACAAAACTTTCCAAGTCGTTTTGGACAACAATCTATTCATCGGTATGGCCAGCCAGCTCATTATATGAACCCGCCCATTATGCATGGTGAAAGAAACCATCAATATGGCCAGCCAGCTTATTTAAATTACAACATAACAGATTCTCATTCTTCTACCAATGCTATGCTCAGCAATAGCATGCCATGGGGTATGATCATACAGCATCCTTTCTTATTATTCCTTCTTATCAAGTTGACATATTTTAACAGTTCCTCTTATTTTCTGGCTTTGCATAGTGACCTTTTAATGGTTGATATCACAAAATATCTTGCTTATAATTTGACATGGTTTTGTTGATTCACATTGATATTGCAACTGTGTTTTTTTTGTGTTAATTTTTTTGGCACATTGGGGAGAGTAATCATCTGACAGTGCTGAATGCTGTTGTAGGGAGGAGGGGTGGACATCCAATGACAACAACCCTACCAGCAGCTCATTCAAGAAAGGACTATGGAAAGATTTAGCCCTTCCAAATGGGATAATTATTAGTTGCTAGCACTGAAAGATTGCTTGCAGTTGCTTTGCTTGTGTTGTTTCTACCCGTCCTTTAATTGGGGTTGTTGATACATTGTGCTTCACATAATGTTTTGCCAATGTGGTATCTTTATATCGTCTTTGGCCGTATCATCTTTGATGGATTTCACAAACATCAACAGTGTGCTGCACTTTTTATCATTCAAAGCCATTTTTTAATTTCTTTTTGCCAGATTCGGAAGCAATCCCATGGTTTATATATATATA
>JBAMIE010000049.1:2261451-2282018 GCA_037177295.1 Kaempferia parviflora | reverse complement strand
ATCCGCCGAAGGATCAAGGAGTCGTCCACCTCACGGACACGCCGAGGAGTAGGGGCAAGTTATCCCCGAACCTCGTATATCGAGTGTCTTAGCGGTTTACATTCTTTCCTAGTTTTATTTCCTACGAATTGTAGTATTTCCGTTGCGCTAATCTTGTAGGAAGTAATCGTTTCATCCACATACGAGTTCCAACACATTGATGGTCTTGATTCATTAATCTAAAACTAATCTTACTATCATTATCATCATTAGAAGTAAAGTAGGCCTCTATTGAACTAAAAAATTCTAGGATAAGGTGGGATAGGTGGGATGGCACGTGTACATAATGTTGTTCCAATCAAAAGAGCTAATCAACCAATCTATGTCTTCTCTAATCCATAAAACATCCATCGTAATAATGTCAAGGTAACGAGTACAGACAAGTTACGTGAAATGAGATTATTGAATCTAGTTTTTTTAATATCATTTCTGAAAATAATTCCAAACTCATTTTCGTTACCTTTGTCACGTGCCAACCACTTGCCTTTATCTTTTGATGAAGCCTTCCCTTTGTCTTTATCCACCCCTTTTTTCCTTTCCCCTTGCCACACTCATAGTCTCCACAACTAGATCCACAACTCTTCCTCAGTGTTTTCAAAATTTTTGACATGATGTTTTGATCCTAGAAGGGAAAGCTAGTCTCAAAGAAAGGAGAAGAAAAGGAGAAGAGAGAGCTTGGTGAAATGGGGGAGATCTCGGAAAGGGAGTTATCTTCTCGAGGAAGATGAAGGAATTATAGAAGGGGGAGGGTTGATTCTTGGAGGAAAGTGGAGAGATCTAGATCTAGATCTAGATCTAGAAAAGGTCTTAGGTGGAGAGAGGAGGAGGTTTGGAGAAGGCTTGAGAGTTGGAAGTTGGGAAGTGAAGGAAGGGAAGTAAATATCTCTTGATTGGAAGTAGAAGAAAATTTGAGTAGACGGTTGAGGAGGAAGGTAGATGAGAGGAGGAATAATAGGAAGTGGGGAAGTGAATCATACGGTCGTACCCTAGGGTGACATGACCGTGTTTGGGGCTAAATAGCCCCGTAGTTTTGAACTAGCACGGCTATGTAGTGACACACAATAGTGCCATTCATTTCTTTGTGAGGCTTGGCACAACCATGTTGAAAGACACGACTGTGCCGTGTTGAAAGACATGACTGTGCCGTGTCGAAAGATACGACTGTGTCATGTCAAAAGACACGACCGTACTATGTCGAAAGACACGACCGTGCCGTGTGCCTTTATGAGTCACATGACCCCTTTGTTGCATCTCGGGGTGGCATGACCATGCCGAATTACACATCTAGGACCTACCTCTTCTTGAGTGCCCTGGCACGACCATTGATGTACGTAGGTTATATATGCATTTAGACCTGTATTGCCACACATCTACTTGTATTTCATGAATATGATCTATGTTTATCGTGCTCTATTCTATTATTATGTCATACACGCATTTTATTTATTTAGAGATTTGTTCTTTTTTTTTTGTTTTATTGGCAAGGCATGACTTGAAATCGCATAAAGAAAGCAAGGTGAATCTCTTTTGAAATCGAACATGGGCAAGCCGTTCCTTGAGGCACGTCCATGCCACTCACCTTAGAGGCCCACATGGCTCGGTCATGTCTTCTCCTTAGTTGGGCACACGGGCCGATCGTGCCCCAAGGCATGGTCGTGCCTTGCTTCCAAGCAGGACACACAGCCCGGCCGTGCCAAAAGGCATGATTATG
Source organism: Kaempferia parviflora (assembly GCA_037177295.1). Taxonomy (NCBI): domain Eukaryota; kingdom Viridiplantae; phylum Streptophyta; class Magnoliopsida; order Zingiberales; family Zingiberaceae; genus Kaempferia; species Kaempferia parviflora. The sequence continues at coordinate 2,280,268 of JBAMIE010000049.1, read as the reverse complement.
CCTCTCATCTCAGCAGCACATAGCTAGGTTGTGCCTCTTTCTTTCACCTTGAGCATAGTCTGGCTATGCCAAAAGCCACGGAAGTGCCTGCCTAGGGCACGGGCGACATAGACCCGACCCTATAAAATGGGGATTTTTCCCCTTTTCTCATTATCCTTGGTTTGGGGCGTTGCCCCTTCCTTTGGGAAAGATTTTTCCCTCTAGGGGAAATCGTAGAGCTTTATTTTCGCCGACCTGCATCATCTATCCGCCTCTGGAGCAAGAAGTCCAATCAAGAAGACTAATGATGCATTGCTAAGCATTTATCTTCTGTTTTCTTTATGATCAGAGTTGTAGAATGCTATTCTTCATGCCTTTCGATTATTTCTTCTTTGCTACAGAGTATATCTCCGATTCATAGGGTGTAGGGAGTAGTTATGATGTATTTTGGATATATGAACTATATATATATGTCATTTCCTTTTTCATGAAGTGTTTATGCCATGTTCTATGTGTGTTGTGCCTTGTAGAGGAAGTGTGTGTATTGTTTATGCATGTGGATTATGTTGGATTGGTCATCTTTTAGAGGAGAAGTGCTAGATTGTATGACCGCGGAGTCCTGCATAGGGCATAACACTTTAAGTGGACTTTCTAGAAATATCCTCTTACAAGGAGTCTGATTCTCTACAAAAAAAATATCTAATTAGAGTTTAGAGGGTTTCTCCTAAATTAATGCTAGGGAGTGACTTGTGTATTATAGGGATTGTATAACTAGGGAGCTGATAAGCGTCAAGTATATAGAGTTTGCACTGTGTTTTCATACTATATTTGACCCACTTTTGCATACAAGGTTAGAGATATCTTTATCTTATGCTTCATATTTATGTTTTATTACTTCAAGATACTGCTCTCGTGCAATTTCGTTGACAGGATCGAATATTGGAGCAAAATGGGAGAGAAAATGCCTAAGTGAGGAAGCCAAGGAAAGAAACCTAGTTTCTCTGGTGAGCGTGCCCGTCTCTGGAGTCTCCCCACGACCAATCTATGCACCACAGTATGGGACGTGCCTCGTGGAATGGGACATGCCTAAGGAACGAGATGTGCCTTGTGGCATAAGACGTACCTGACTCAGCCACCATACCACGGCTGCATGTGCCCCACGACGTGGCCCATGTCGCACTTAGCTCCCTCTCCATGGGCCCATGCCCCAGGCATTGGCCATGGCATGCCAGATCTACGTCTCAACGCCAAACACATGTGATCGTGCCGATCTGCATGGCCTGTGTCGAGTGCCTATTTCCTGCGCCTATAAAAGGCAACACACACCGTTGGAATAGGGATCTCAATTGGGGGTCATCCATGGTTCGGGCATTCGCGAGTGGATAAAATTTTATCCACACACCATTGAAGATGTTAGTGCAAGTTGCACCGGAATGGAACCTAAGTTTTGATGTTGTCAAAGGTTCAAGTTAAGTCTTGTTATGATCTAATGAGCTGCTTGAGTATGCAGGCTATTTACTCAACCGAGAAAGTCATAGTCACAGCTAGGTAGGAAGACTTAGCGATCGTGGAAACTAGGCAGGAAGTCCAAGTGGGTCGCGGACCTGACACTTGGTGACAGAAAGTCTAGATAGGTGAGGTCCCGATACTAGCAGAGGAAGCCCTAGTGAGCCGATTTGGTGCTAAGCAAGAAAGCTCAAATAGGTCGAGAGGACCCGATGTTTGTCAGGTAAGGTTGAGGTAAACAATTAGAGTGGAGCGACGGAGAGGTAGTGCCCTAAAAGGGACAACCTTAGGTCGCTGATCGAACTAAAGAAACTAAGAAGGTTTTGAAGTTGAAATCAAGACAGGTTCTACTGTCATATATTACTCATACATACATTATATTGTGCTAAATCTATGGTACAGATATGATATATATTATGCTAACTTTGTTTTGCAGGTTTCATCATTTTGGAGGGATGGGTCGAGTGAACCTAGGAAAGGGATCAGTCAACCAAACCCACTAAGGTACCACAGTGAATAAACTTCGGAGGGATCAGTTAACTGAACCAGTTTATCAGTCGACCGAACTAATTTTGGAAATACAGTTGGCAAATTCAATCTCGCAGGTAAAAGGAAGCATCAAAGGTTGACTGAACAAAGGGATCAGTTGACCGAACAATAATGTAATTAATGTTGAAGATCAGATCGAACGAAATAAGAAAGCATCAGAGGATTAGTTGACTGAACATTTGGTTCAGTCGATCGAACAATCAACGACGAAGATAGGATCTTGATAATAAAGGAAAGCAGCGTGATTGGTCAACCAATAGGTGGTTCAGTCAACCGATAGGATCAGTAGACTAAACGATTTTTCAATCGACTGAACAAGGCCTCTTTATACACCTCCAGATTAGAGCTTCGAGATGAACTTTTCGACATCAACTTTTTCCTTGGCAAGCTACTGTACTACTCTAATTCGCTACTCATCATTTGTGCTATGACTTGTGCAAGCTACAGTATCGAAAGCTCTCCGACACGAACGCTTCTTCGCTAATCTTCAAAGTTGGTATATCTTGTTTAAAGCTTGCATCAACATTGTATTATATATCTTTGTAACTATATTCATTACGATATATTAGATTTCCCATCGGTGCGATCAAGGATTGCGGGCCTTGAAGTAGGAGTCGACACAGACTCTGAACCAAGTAAACTGAAACTGTCATTTGTTTCATTCTATTTTTCTGCTATAACTTTGTTAATGAAAAGATTTTATGAGTGATATTCACCCCCCTCTATCGCTATACTGATCCATCAATTGGTATCAGAGCAAGGTCGCTCTGAAATAACTTAATAATTTTTTGAGTATTTTTCAAAAATCTATTCATTTTTCTTTAAAATGATTTTCTCTTAATATTGACTACATTATTTTATAATTTTTCTCTTCCTGCACTACTAATCCTAAGACAAGAGTCATGGAAATTCTTTTTGGTTATCTTTATAAGGATGTCGAACTCGTACTAAGAAGGGTATAGCACCGTCTGACCTCAATTGTTCAATGGAGAAAATTTCAGCTATGGAAGTAGAGGATGGAGTGCTACCTAAAATCCGACATCAACTTGTGGATCTCTATATCGAAGGGTTATACACCACCAGCTGAAGAAGGAAACCCCCTTGAACTAGAGAAGTGGACTCCTCCAATGATAAAGAAGGCTCAAGCCAAATACAAAGCCACAAACACCATTCAATGCGGGCTTATCATGGAAGAATTCAACTGAATCGGGCCTTACGAAAATGCTAAAGAATTGTGGGATCTTCTGGTAAAGTTGCACGAAGGAATGAATGACTCTAAGGTAACAAAAAGAGATCTCCTACTGAACAACTTATTCAACATCAAAATGCTATCCGGAGAAACCGCGACCCAACTACACACTCGGCTCAAAGATATATTCAATGGACTGTACCTCATCGAGCATCACTTGGACAATCATGACTTAATAAGGTATGCCCTAAATGCCTTCCTGAGAAACTCCTCGTGGACATCAATGGTATATGCATACAAAGTTTCTAGGGATCTTTCAATCATTAATTTAGATGAACCATTTGGCGAATTAGAACTACACGAGCAATCTAACATGTGTCACGCTAAGAAAGAAATTGCTTTGTTTGTAGGACCAAACAAGGAGCCAAAGTCTCGAACCAAGCCTGAACCTGAGAGCGAGTCAAATCCTGACTCAATAAACGAAGAGGAGTTAGTAAACATGGTCTGAAGGATGTTCAAGAGAAAGATCAGAAGAAATACAAAGAAGGTATTGACCAACTCAAATCCAAACAAATCGGAGCTGATCTGCTATGAGTGCAACAAGAAGGGCCATTTTTGACACGAGTGTTCGAATCGGACCGAAAATAAGCTCAACATGAACTCAAGAAGGAAGGCACTCCAGGCAACTTCAGACGGGTCATCCTCCGAGTCCGACACGGAAGAACCAACGCACTCGAGTCATCTAGCCCTGATGGCACGAAATGACAAAATTGGATCTGAATCCTACAAAGAGTATGAGTCTGAGTCAGATGCTATGTCCGAGCCGCCGCTCTCTTGGTTCTAAATCAATCTTGATCATCAATTCTTGTGGATTCAATCTTTTATTAATTGATGACATCTTTGTGCACTTGTAGATTTGTATTACATCAAGTATTTGGCGGCGTTGCAAGGGACTATCGTAGATCAATATTAATCGAACATCAGACTAACTAGATTAGCCATTTTCTTTTCTTTCTATTTGTTTCATTTTACTTTGCATTTTACTTCTACTCTACATTTTGTGTTTAGCCTTACTTGTCCATTTCATTTCTTACTTTCAAGAATGCATAATAGGAAGAGGATATTTGGCCCTTCAATCTAGAAATTGAGCCAATATTTCATTGGAGACTTAGAAATCAACAAACAATGGAAGACAATACAAATCATGACATCCCAAATTTACAAGGGATAAATAACAATAGACCTCTTGGAGACTATGCTCTCCCCAATGTTTGGGGATTCAGATCAAGCAGAGCATGCCCTACAATAGAGGTAAATAATTTTGAACTCAAGCCTACTCTTATCAATATAGTACAACAATCTCAGTTTGGTGGAGGCCCTACGAAAGATGCGAATATGCATTTTTGTGAACTTCTTTGAGATATGTGGTACGCTCAGACAAAATGGAGCTTCGATGCAATTAGTTTCATGCAATTTCCATTTTCATTAAGAGACAAGGTCAAGCTGTGGCTTATATCACTTCTACTAGAATGCATATCAAAGTGGGACCAATACGAGCTGAGGTTTCTGAGAAAATTTTATCCCTAAGCAAGACAACCCATATGAGACACTTGATTACCAACTTTATACAAAATGATAGAGAATCCTTGTTCGAGTCTTGGGATCGCTTCAAGAGCTTGCTTCAGTAGTGCCCCCACTATGGGCTAGAAAGATGGCTGATTATCCATATTTTTTAAAATAGAATATCTTATCCTGATAAGGCATCATTGGATTTAGCCGCTAGAGGAGCTATCATGAACAAAACTCTAGGATAGGCTGAGGAAATTATAGAGAGTGTTGCCTTCAACCACCATTAGTGGGTGAATGGAAGAAGTATTTCAACTCAAACTTTTGGAATGCTGTTATTATTAGACCTATGAGCAAATTATGAGATGATTGATAAAGGACCAATTGTATCATATTTCATTAATAAAAGGCAAAATTATGGTTATTATATTTACTTCGGATCTATGCTAGATGAATAAGTATAATAATGTTCTAGGGCAGTAGGTTCTAGTCTATAATATATCAATTGGTTAAATTAATAGTGAGATGTTGTAGAAGACGCTACTCTTAACCTATTCCTAGTCAAGCATTAATATGCAAAGGCAATATAATGCGTTGATACTAGCATGTAGGCCAATTGATGACTTAATCTCATAAGTCATGGATATGAGATATCAAGTTGACACATTTGTATATATTAGAGAATATGTATTGAATTGATCTACTGTGAAAATGTTTCATGGATGTTATATGAGTGTCATAAACATTCTCATAGTGACTATTTGTATGAATAGTCCTTAGACCTGAAGTCGCTACGGTTTGCTACATAAGGAGTTGTATACTTTGGTATCGACAAACATCACCTATAATAGAGTGGACCATAAAGTCGATTACTACATATGCAATAAGTTATACGGAGGGATGTGAGTGATGTAGATAATATATATCACTTCTATATGATGGAAGTGATATATGTGGACTCCTTGATTAAGTAAGACAAAAGAATGCATGGCCATGCTCAAATTAGTCAATATGATATATTGAGCTTATTTGATTAAGTGTGTATGTACTTAGGGATCAAGAAATATAAATATTGATAAGAGGATGACACGGTCTATGTCTCATTTATCAATCTAGATATCAAGGATAGAAGGAACAAGTTATATAAGAAAATAGAAACTGAAAGATTAGGTTGGATCTCGACATTCACGTCACTTGGGTAGCAATGATGCATTGCTAGATGCCACTCATTGTTATGTATCTAAAATGTTGATTTAGAGGCATTGCTAATGTTATGAGAACCTATTGGGTCACACATAGAGAACATATTGATTTAAAGATGGGTTCATTTAAGTTTGACTAAAATATGATGAACCATTTCACTATTGGATTGAGTCTAATCCGAATTAGACTCATTGGGTTAGACTCAAATGAATCCAACCATTGAACTGAGTCTAATTTGAATTAGACTCAATTGAATCCACTCATTAAAAGAATAATAATAATGATTAATTTTGATTAATTATGCAATAATGAAGGAAGATGAAAAGGCAAAAATCCTTTGGTATTCATTGGATGAGTATAAAGGGATTTTTGGTGATTTTCGGCCATAACTTTTTGAGAGTTCATTCTTGTCATCTTATTCTTCCTCTTCTTTCTCTCTTGGCTGAAACATCTAAGAGGGTAGCACCTTGAAGTTGTTTCTTCTCCAAATTGTGAGTTCATGAGATGGGCGAAAATGTGTTCGTGTGGATAGCGTAGAGACGCGGACATTCTGATTGTGTTGAGATCTGCCAGAGAAATCAAAGTTGCCGTCAGGAGTACTAGTTTACACAACAAAGTAACACTCTATTAGATAGAGTATCAAGAATGAAGTTATATGTATTCACATGGATAGCTAGAGGGATCAGTTTTTCCGCTGCGCATGTTATGTTTTTCGCACAAGATCCTTACAAATGCAACAAGTGAGCCAAGTGGATTTGATGGCGACTAGACTAGATGCTATGATCAAGGAACTTGATACAATGAATCTGAGTACTTCAAGCACCCTAGTTGCATCTTACAAAATTTATAAAAATTTCAGGTGGGATGGGGAGCATTATTCGACATTAGAATCCATGCAAGTGAATCAATTGAAGCATGTTAATACAATAAAAAACTTTAATAAAAAAAACTAAACAACCCTTGTTCAAGCACTTACAACCTGGGATAGAAGAACCACCCAATCTTTTCATACAGTACCAACCAAGGGCAATTTCAAGGCAAAGGAAACTTTGGGAAACCCTATGAACCTCAATCAAAGAAATCAAATATGAAAAGGATGATGGAGCAATTCATTGCAACACAATCTGAACATAATGAGTAATTCAGCAAACAACACTCAAATCATTAAGTAATGATCCAAAAGTTGAGGGCTTCAGTGGATAGCTTGACTAGTCATATGAAGATGCTGGAGAGCTAAGTTGCCCAACTGGCCAATACAATGTCAAAGTCTATTGGAAATTCTCGGGGTAACCTAAGGTCAATCCAATTGAGCATTGCAATGCTCTAAATTTGAAGAGTGGAAAAGTACTTCAAGACTTAAAGGAAAAGAAGCTAGAGGAATCAAAAAGTTTTGCCAAGGAAGTAAAATCAAGGGAAGCACAAAAGGTGGTAGAAGAAGAGGAGAATCAATATGAAAAGCCAAGAGAAGATCCCTTGTTGAAGCCTCAAGTGCATATCTATCAAACTCTAGTTCCTTTCCCTCACAGGTTGCCCCAAGTAAAACAAGATGAAGAGTTTGGCAAGTTTCACCAAATGATGAAGAAAATTAGTGTGTCATGTGTGTTGATTGTATCTATCTTTATGCATGGTATATTGCACATCATTTGATTTCATTGTGTATGATTTACGCTATCAAATTTCCTTTTATCATTATTTCAACATGATTACTTCTATTTGTTTAGAGATCTACTCTTTCTCTCTTTTCATTGCAGGATGCGTATTTTGGAGCAAAATTAAAGCTAAAGCGTGTCTCAGAGCTCATTTGGGATGATTGAGAGGCCATAGAGGAGTTCCTGGATGAAGAGTAGGTGATCAAAGCAACACATGGCCTGCACAAGTAGCTACACGACCATGTACAGGAGTCACACGGCCGTGTAACTCTGAGCCACGGCCGTGCATGGCAGCAGAAACAAACCCTACACGACCGTGTGATCCCACACGACCGTGTATCCATCAACAGATTCAAGCCTTACTGTAGAATTCAGAGCAATTTCTTTGACAAATTTTCCTCTTTTTTTAGTTGATGATATTTGTTTACAAGTAGCTTTTTATCTAGATTTCTTTTGTTTTGAAGGTACTCAATGAGAATTCAGAGCAAAAGACAAGTCCAACATGCCATGCAAGGTGGTCGTGCCCAGTGACATGGACCATGCCCTACTTTATTGCCCTACTGTAGGTGACCATGCCCAGTGGCACGACCCGTGCTCTATTCGGTTGAATCACGGGTGCCCATAGGGAGTGACATGACAACGTCACATGAGTACTTTACTCTTGTACCCTAATCTTTAAGCTCGTGTCACTGTTTCTCTTCATCCCGTGCTTACTAGGAGAATTCAAGATCCCTTCGCCTTCTCCCTCAAACTCTCCCTCTCATACATTAGACATACTCCTGTGAACTCAAGATCCCTTTCTTCAAATCTTAAACCCTCTCCTCCACTCATTTCCTCCCCAAAGCTCTCATCTTTCTTGAATTGGAGGACCTCTTCCTAACCCTAAATTCAAAGACACATCATGAAGATATCGAGGAAAGGAGAATCATTTGCACTGCAAGGAAAACATAAAGAGAAGATGGTGGAGAAAGCATACAAGAAAGATGACAATGATTATTGTATTATTTTTTGAGACAACATTTAAAACATCATCTTCAAAGTCTTGCTAAATGAAATATTGCACGGACTAGATATATAGATGATAACATGATGGAGGTTCTAGGGATCAAGGATGACATAAATTGGATGATAAGTAGAGACGGCTGGGATGTATTGATTAGTATTTGGTGTCCCACCTATGCGAAAATCACACTTGAGTTTCTTAGCTCCTTAGATGTTGATGTCCTGAGAGGAAGAAACAATTTGGTGGGACTTATTTCATTTAGGATGATTAACGATGAGTACAGATAGACCTTAAAACAATTTAATTTTATATTCGAGTTTTCCCCAGGAGGAGATTGGAGGTCACATAGGGATTTTGACTCTCATGCATTTTGGGAGGAATTAATTGTAGATGCGATCATGGTTTTAATGTGTATGTCAAAAGTTTAAGTTAGGCATTCATATTTCTTTAATTGTGTTTGAGTCATGGAGGACTTGGTGAAACACATGAGAAGATTAGAAAGCTCATCCAAGTGCTTGGGGTCCTTGAGTCGGATGAGGAGAAACAGAGTGGAGCCGAGGGAAGCGGACTTTAACGGAACATGAAGGATGGCACGGAGAGGAGCTGCAGGCTCAAGTACATCTGAGGGATGAAGGCCGACGAAGATAGCATCAAAGGGTGACATCGAAAAAGATTAGTGTGAGAGCCTATAAGGTGACAGTCGACTGGTGGTTGTACCAGTCAACTGGCCATGAATTTAGAAAATCATAGAATATTTCTATGATCGACGGGATTGAGGACCATTCTACTTATTGCTAGCCGTTGACAGACAGTTGGCTAGAATCATGGATTCTGTGGTCACCGTTGTGAGAGTAAAACGACCACACCAGTCGACTAGTGTATGAACCAGTCAACTGGTGTCGGGGCTGAGTTGACTTTATGTTCAACTCTCTCCTCTTATTTAAGAGGAGCTTGAGGTATGGAGATGACTACTGATACCATGTGATCTCTCCTGTGTAATTACCTCAAAGCTCCCAAGCCTACACTCTTCTCTTAACCCTAATTCACATCTTGTAAAGGAGAAGAGCATCTTATGAGAGGATTACTCTACTGAGAAGGAGATTCATATTGGAGGCTTTGTGTGTATGCGTGGACCTTTGGATTAGTCACCTCCTCTAGTAGTGAAGACCAAGTAAATTGATTGAGTTAGCATTGACTTGTTCTTCTTTATTTTTATTCCAGTTTCAATTTGTTACTGCATATTTTCGTTGCGCAAACTAACAATCTTGTAGAAGAGTTCAATTTGGGGGTGTTGTGTATTCAAACCCCCTTCTAGCTAACCATCGATTTCCAACAAGTGGTATCAGAGCCACAATCGCCTTCGACGGACTAACTGCCAAGAAGAGCAACAATCAACAATGGCTGGCTCAAGCATTCATCCTCCCAAATTCGAAGGAAACTTTTCTTGGTGGAAGAAAAGGATGGAAGTATTTTTTGAGACCGATTTTGATATAATGCTAATCATGGAAAATGATTTTGAAGTGCCTATGGAGGACGATGAGGAAATTGAAAAGACAAAGTGGACCAAGAAGTAAAGAGAAGAGCACTTAGCAAATTCAAAAGTGCTTCATCATCTTCTCAATGTTCTCCCACAACAAGAAGTAACAAGGATCGAAAACTACACATGTACCAAAGACCTATGGGAAAAGCTAATAGAGCTACATGAAGACACATTAAAAGTAAAGTTGGCAAGAAAAGATCTTCTGAACTCAACTCAACAATATCAAACTCGAAAAAGGAGAAAAGGTATCAACTCTTCATGCTAGAATTAAAGAAATTTTGAATGGACTAACAAGTGTAGGCGAGAAGCTATCCAACCGTGACATCATAATGAAAGCTATCAATGCTTCCCAAGAACCTCCACATAGACATCAATTATGAACTCATTATACATTTCGAAGAATCTAGAAAGGAGTACTTTTGAAGAATTCTTCTCAACAATGGAGCTTCATGAAACTCGCATCGAAGGTTTGGATGGAGAAGCTCACAAATCAAGGGGAGTGGCATTTGTGGTGAACAAGGAGAAAGGGAAGAAGAAGAAATCACCATCTCCATGATCATCCGGTTACGAAAAGTTAAGTGTCTCCGTGGATAGTGATCAAGAGGCTTATATGGTAAGAAAAATGAGAAAGACATTTAAACATTTTTCATCTAACAAATCTCATGGTAGAAGAAACTCAAGGGGCAAGAGTAGGACAAGAAAAATTATTTGCTATAATTGCCATGAAGAGGGACATGTGAGGGATCAATGTCCTCTCTTGAAGAAGAAATAAGAGAATAAGAAGAAAAAGGAAGAAAAGAAGAAGACCCAAGAAAAGGAGAAGAAGACCCACAATTTGAGAGCAACATGGGATGATCCATCTTCATCGGAAGAGGATGAATACCATGTCAACTTGGTCTTGATGGGAATTGATGACATATCCTCCACTTCATTCGAAAGAGAAGAGGAGGCAAGCTCAAGTGAAGAAGAAGGGAGCTCTAGTGAAGGGGAGAACACACATCGGATTCAGACTTCTCGATAAGTGAGGTATATAAACTTCTCTCTCATATTTTAGTTAAAGAAATTTTAAATTTAAATAGAGAATTATTTAAAGTCAAAAAGAAAAATAAATCCTTGAAAAGTGATATTATTTCCTTAGAAGAAAAATTAGAATCCATGTCTACTAAGGATAATGATTTGCATGCTTCTACTAGTTCAAATGTTTAATGTTTAGAAGAGAAAAATAAGGATTTAAGGGAAAAGGTAGAATACCTTAGGAAAACCCTAGAAAAATTTGAAATTAGCTCAACCCTAAATATGATCATTGGGAGCCAAAGAGCCAGTTTTAACAAGAAGAGACTAGGATACAAGGAATCTAGCAATGAGAAGTCCTATCATTGTCTAATTGCTAGGGGCAATCAAAGACAAAGGTAGTAGATAGGAAATGGATCCCTAAGGAGTACTTGGTTAACCCAATTAGAAAGAACTTCTATTGGGTACCAAAGTCAATCCTCAAAGGTTAGAGGATTTAAGGGATAGTCAACCATAGAAGACTTAGTTCAAATCTTTTATGAATAGTTGACTTGAGATCTAGAGGGGGAGACTTAGCCTTGGTAGAAATTCATAACAAAATGGCTAAGTAGAGATTACCTTCAATTAATCTCACAACAACTATAGACATGATTTGCTTGATAATCTTAGATAAGGATGTGAGATGATAGGAAGATACTTTTAGTTCACTTATGCTTATAGCATTTTGTTAAATTATGAATGTATCAAAATAGTGATAATATACTAACTATGGGGAAAGCAAATGTTTAATTAATGGACATCTTGCCCATAGATTATAATTGGATATTTCAAATGTTTTGAAAATAATTCTATGTTTATTTACATTGGTATAGATTTTTAAAACATATGAATGCAAACTAGGTGTCAAAGTTAGTACACTGATCCGGTGATGATGACGAGGCCTGTGGGTCCCGGGTGAGGTTAGCAGAAGGGATGACCTGGCAGTAACAGATGGAAAAGGGGGCCAGAATGTCGTTCGTTCGTTCGGTCCGCTGGAGACTCTACAATGCTGGCTTTCAGCCGAACGGACGGATATCACAGGATGGCAGCAAGGCGGCCTAGTTATTAAATACAGTTGCCCGTCCGGGATAGCAGCAGGAGGAGCAACTTCACTTATAAGAGGAATGATAAGCCTGTCAGACACGTGTCTGACATCCACTTACGTCCTCTGACAATAGTACAGGTGTCAGATGATACAGGGAGCCACGTGGCACCAATCACAGCGTGACAACTCATCCTAGTACACCTCGGGATTAACGTCTGACATCTGACTATAAATAGGGGTTCTCGGTTCCTGATGCAGGTATACAATATTACGCAAGCTGCTGTACTTTCATTGTACTTTGATTGTACTTTCCTGAGCTTGTCTGACTTGAGCGTTGGAGGATCGAACGAGGGAACCCCTTCCCTGGTTTGGCCGCTAATGTTTTTCTTCAGTTTGCGCGAGTGTTTGCAGGAGTGCAAGCGGACGAGCAACTAGGAGCGCCACCTCATTACCCAGTCAGCCATAATCTTCCACCTGTAAGATAGAGGACTCCCCGGTGTCATCCGTCCTATTTCAGACAGGATCACAGTAGTCAGAAATAAGATGTCGGATATGCTCGGAATGTACATTTCTACCATTTAGTTCATGATCAGTCTAGTGCCTAAAATTTCGGAGATATCAAAAATCAGTAATCAGAAATCAGAAATGTTCAGAAGTAAAATAATTACATTTTTAGAAAATAAGAACTATTGCATTCAAAAGAATCTAGAAATTATGAAATAAACCCACTTACAGAAATCCTCGGAAGTTGATACGACGGTAACCTCTTCTTTCTTGCACAAGACGAATCGGTCGGGTTCTATCTTTTCTTCTCGTTGCCTCCTTCTCCTGATAGGTGAAGGTTATTTATAGTGGAGGAGGTGAGGATTTTACTCCCCCACTAACTCCACTACTTCTCTCCACTAATTAATGTTCCTTATCTCCACTACTCCCACTACTCCACTAGCATCATTTTTTCCACCAACCTCACTATCTGCACTAACCTTATCTCCTCCCATTACCCCCACTAGCCGGTCTTCACAATAAATGCACTAGATTTTTAATTAAATAAAATTATTTTAGGATATGATTAATTTTATTTTATAAATTCAAAATTTTATTAGTGGAGATTGTCAAATTATTTTTATATAAAACTAATTTTTTTTTTTACTTTTATTGGGTACAATTATTTCTTTATTATGCTAAATATTTTTATAAAATTATAAATAATTTTCTTATGAATTTATGGATGTGATATTTTTTAAAAATTATTTTTTATAAATTTAAATAAATTTATTCTTTTATGAATATTATTTAAAAAAATTAAATAATGATTTTTATGAATTATATTTGTTGAAAATTTTATTTTATTTTTCCAAACATCTACGTGAGAGCAAATTCTCTGTCCCACTTTTTTATATACCCATGTCCCATTCATTGATCAGACGGATCACATCAGATCATGCATACTTGAGATTTGACAAGATCAAATATGATCCGTCCGATCAATGAGTGGGACACGGGGACATGAAAAAAGTAGGACAGGAGATCTCATTTACATCTACGTACCTCTCTTTTTCTTCTTTTTAATAATTAAGGGCATCTTTTGATTTTTGCCTAAACTGAATTGACAAATTAAAATTTTTCATTTTATCGTCTTATCAAATAATTAAAATTTAATTGATGTAGAATATATCTTTTTCATCTAAATAATTCATAAAATATATGTAAAGGTTAGAAAGGAAGGATTCTCAAATCAAACTGTTCTATAATTATCTCCAGTTCGATAATTCTCTAATAAATCTAAAAAAATCTTTAAATGTCTAATTTTTTTCTAACTTCCTTTTTTGATTTTTTTATTAAATAAAATTATAATTTTTTATAAATTTAAATTTAAATTTTTTTATTGACGTGATTATTTTATTTTATAAATTTAAATCTTTTTCTTTGCTAGGGAGATATTCGCTAAGTTGGATTGTTCTATTTTACAAAACACATTTGTATAAATTTATATAAAACTATAGATGTATGAACATGAACATTTATTAATTTATAAATTAAAATTTTTCTACTAGATATTTTTTAATGAGTTGACCAGTCTAGCAATCTATTTTGCTAGATTTTATAAAGATAACTTGTGAAAATTTTTTTAAAGAATCCTTTAATTTTTATCCAAACTGAATTGATAGATCAAAATTTTCCATTTTATTTGTTCCAATCCAAAAAGTGTGATTTTCTTTCCCAAAGGTTCACCCCCTCCTTTTCTCCTATTTCCACTTTGATCTATAAGCTCAGTAGGCAAATGTGCCAGGTTGTGAATAAGAGAGTCGATAGAATAGCTATATGGTATTTGAGGTCTGCTTTGGTATTCTTTCAGATTTTTTTTTTTTAAAAGGAGTTGCATATGATCTCTACTTTTCTAGCCAAATCTAGCTATTTGCCTTAATTATTAGTCCATGCCCAGGTTTATTCAAAACTGATTGAACTGAGCATATAGACGAGAAGTAAAATATCATCTAGCAAAAGGAATAGAAAGAGAAAGTAGAAATAACCTACTTCACTGGTCAGTCTGATTAATAAGATATTTGAGCTGCAGAAAAATTACGATCTCTAGTGGTGAAACAATACTAATTGGTTTGGGTAATTGTTAGTCCAACCGGTCTAACATTCGATGCATATAAGTTGTATTTACACATGATTCTGGATGTAGTACAATCTAGACCTTTGATTTGTACTCCCCTTGTGAGCGTACATGTACATATTCACAACATATATCCATTCGATTTAAAACAATCTTTTTGCTATAAAATTCCCAATGTGGAGCCAAACTTCCACACATGAATCCATTCTTCCATACAATTTTCATTTACATTTCCAATAATTGCTACTTTTCTCGGAAAAGCTATTTCTCTTAATTATCTTCTTATGCCCAAGTTTGTGCATGCGAGATTGTGTTGGAAAATATGAATGCAATAGTTGTGGATGGAAGACGACGCAATTATATTGTGAATGAGATGTTATTTTAACATTGGGAGTTGAGAGATATTAAGGCTGATTTAAAATAAATCATAACCGTAAAAATTGTGGATGTGGGCTCGCGTTGCCTATAAGAGGGGGAGAATCTATGCCTCATGAGGCTAACCGAATGTACCTCGTGTTTGAGCACTACCTACACACAAAACGGGGCTAGGTCTGTCCAAATTGAATCAGCCGATATTTACCTCTTGAATATCTTTTTGCTTCTCACTCATATGGGGAATAGACGTATTAATGTGCCGAATCTCAAACGGTCGGATGTTAATGGTCATTCTATAACCGTCGGATAGAAACGACCAATTAACTACTAATAGTTAGTTGCTATCATTATACTTAGGCATTGATTAGTCTTTACTGTCATTCAAGTGCGGTTGAGGATTAGAAACCCTATATAGGGAGGTTACGATCAAGATGAAAAAGAGAGATAGAAAAGCTGAAACTCCATCCGCTTCATTCCCTTGTTTTCATCTTCCTATCATACACTTCGTAGCATTCATGTATATGCTTAGTTCTCCATGATAACCTGCTATCATGGTTTAGCCGTTGTATCCTATGAAACATACATCCAGCGTGACCTTGTAGGACCGTCGGAGGAGACAAACATGTTTTAATAAAACTACGTCGAATATAGGCCTCAACTTCTTAATTTCCCACTTGGACTCTGGCAACACAACTCACGCAACCCACGTCTCTGACTCAAGAAATTAGTGACACTCAGGCTCTGGGTTCATTCCCGAGCACTTGGCATTCGATCGAAGCACTGGGCTTCTCCTCCCGACCACCTAGATTCCACACTAGAGCACTTGGGTGACCATCGACAGATGGGCAACATAGACAATTGGCGCTCGGGCAACGACGCTCTGTGAACCACTCAAGTGACACAACCTCTCAGCCTCCTAACTTGGCTCGTAAGCAACGAAAATCATTCAAACTTGGGAGCACTTGGCTCTAGGATAGAGGCTTCACACTTGGGGTCGGGAAGAACATCCGGAGCAGCACTCATGAGCATTCGGCTAGCGATGATCCACTCAAGTTCGATGGTGCTGACGCTCGGGTAACTAGGCATCCGAGCCTCTTAGACTTTACAACACAAGTTCTGATCGGCTTGTGCACTTAGTAGCTCAATTTGGAGCGGGATCCAACCGATCTAGGTTGGCAGCCTGAGCATATCAACTTACGTCATCTCAACAGATATGTCTGAGCTACTTTTTTTAGTAATTTCATTTCACATTATCCCCTATAACTCCGACAAATCTTACAAAAGATTGTCCAACAGTGTTAAAACAGAATTGATTCTGCTGAGATAGCCACAAATATGGTTGCGAAAAGATACTCAACTCGTGAAGGCCCACTGTGTTGAACTTCAAGTGGTGACAGAAGAAGATGTTCTTCTACCTAACCACGGTAAACATGGCTCAATTCTTGATAGAGGAAGCTTCCAAGCCTGTTGAGGGTACAAGTGATGCTCAAACCATCATTGCAGTGGAAGCATGGAACCATTCTGAGCTCCTATGTCAAAAATATATCCTCAATTATCTTGCCAACTCGTTATACGCTATGTATAACATGAAGAGAAAAACTAAGGAGCTATGAGAGTCCCTAGACAATAAATAAAGAAATACAAGATGAAGGATGTGAGGACCAAGAAATTTATTGTGTGCCGATTTCTGGAATACAAGATGGTTGACTCGAAGACGGTGATCAACCAAGTCTAGGAGCTTAAGGTGATATGTATGAGATTCACTCAGAGGGCATGATTTTGAGTGAAATGTTCTAGATGATGACTATTATTGAAAAGATGTCTCTTGACTGGAAGGATTTCATGAACTACCTAAAGCACAAGAGGAAGGAGATGAATGTCGAGGATCTCATTGTCCAACTTTGAATCAAGGAAGACAATCGTACCTCCGATAGAAAGATGTTCACTCCTGGGCTGTGAAAGCCAATGTGATCGAGCATGGCTAAAGCTCGAAATAGAAGACACTCAGATCATCTTCCAAAGTGGGTCCAAGAGAAGAGAAGGCATAAACAAGAAATTCTATGAGAAGTACTTCAACTATCACCGAGTCAGTCTCAGTCTTTGGAATGCAAGAAGTCGAAGAGGAAGTAGAAGGCCAACTTGAATGAGAGACCAGACATGGACCTCTGTGTCGTCGTCTTCGAAGTGAACTTGGTCGGTTCAAACCCAAGACAGTGGTGGGTAAAACTTGGTGGGTGCACCAAACATGTCTGTTTCAACAAGGAGTTACTCCACAACTTTGAAAAATTCAAAGGTGGGAAAAAGTTGTTCATGGGGAACTTAACAACCTCAGATATCCAGAGCCAAAGGAAAGTGGTGCAGAAGATGACCTCGGGTAGGGAGCTTACTCTTAACAATGTATTAAATGTTCAGAAGATTTGAAAGGATTTGATATCTAGATAATTGTTAAGAAAGCATGGTTTTCACATTATTTTTGAGTTGAACATGTTGGTGCAGGGTGCACTGATGATCGAACCTAGGTTTTGATTATGGCAAAGGGTTTAAAGTTAAGGTTTATTGTTATTCTAACAAGCTGAATTAAGTGTGCAAGAAAGTCCTAAGTGATCTTAGGCAGGTGGAAAATCCTAAGGGGAGGTAACCCTAGGTCCTAGGGGGAGGTAGCTCTAGGTTGTGGAAAGTCCTAGTTGCGGCTAGGTAGAAAGACTTGGCAGGTCGAGGACGTCAGGCGGAAAATCCTACGGCTTGAGGATCAGACGTAGGTGGAAGCCCTGGAGGTCACGAACACCAGGCGGGAAATCCTAGGGTCGAGGACCCTAGGTGGAAGTCCTAAGTCTTGGATGTTGAGCAAAAGTCTAAATGGTCTGGAGGATAAATTTGGAAATAGGTAAACTCTCCTGAGAGGAGTAGGTGAGGATGTGTTCCCCCTTGTGGAAACAGTAGGCGTCAGTCCGATCTAGAATTTTGGTTGAAACCTAAAAGTCAGGATTGGACAGTCCCATGACAGTCAAAATTTTATTAATCATATATTATTATGCTAACTTTATTTTTCAGAGTACATTTGGTATTTTAGACTAATATGCTTTGTAGGGAAGTAAAATGGACAAAAGCCTCGTATGAACAGTGTTCGAGGCACGTCCGGGGGTGCTGTAGGATACTCTAGAGGCCTTGGCCGTAGACCTGCACAGAGAGGTGAGGAGGCACCTTCCAAGCAGCTGAAGGCGCCTTGGAGTAAGGCAGGAAGGCGCCTTCGGATGGATTGATGCCGTAGATAATGACTCTTATTTTCGAGGATAGAAGTTGGGCGCTGGAGGCACCTTTAGTGGCATTGGAGGTGCCTCCAACAACCTTTAAAAGTAGTATTCAGCCCGTTTTCAAAAGACAATAAAAATTCGACAATCCTTCTGCTGTGGTTTCTTCAAAGACGATCCAACGACTCTGTAACACTGTTCCGACCACCGAAAACCCGAGATTCAAAATCTTAAGTCGTCGGTATATTTTTTAATTGTACTTAATTTCTATATTCTTGTAATTAACTTTATACTT
>JBAMIE010000049.1:2236133-2255889 GCA_037177295.1 Kaempferia parviflora | reverse complement strand
AAAAATTCATTACTCTCAATATATTTCGTCAAATTGATGTTTAAGATCATAGACATAATCAAGAAAGGTAGACGAACACATAGAATCTAGTTTCATGTCAATCCGAGATCGTTTGGTCGATCAACCAATTGATTTTGAAAAGAAAAAAAATCAGTTCAACTAATTTCGAAATCAGTCAAATTGATTTGGGAATCAGTTGAACTGATTTGTTCGGAGCGGAGTCGATTCTGTACATAATAGAATCGATTTGACTGATCCAGAATCGATTCGACTGGTAAGGAGAAAATCAGAAATGAGTACGCGATTTCGTCATTTTGAAACTTTAATTACACGGTTTAGTAAAAAGCCAAAATTAAAAAACTGGAACTAGGGATGACAATGGGGCGGGTTCGGGGCGGGTTTGCCATTCCCATCCCCGAACCCGAATTCTAGACCCGCCCATCTCCGCCCTCATATCCGATTTTGTATAATCGGGGAATCCCCGCCCCGATCCCCGTACCCGCCTCAAAATCGGGGATGGGGCAGGGAATCCCCATCCCCGATCCTGCGGGAATTAAATCTCCATACTCGCTCTTATACCTATCTCATATAAGATTTGTGGCCGCGATTTAAGATTTGTAATTTGGTTTCCAAATATAAACCTATGTTATTATTATTATTATTATTATTATTATTATTATTATTATTATTATTATTATTATTACGGGGCTATCGGGGCGGGTTCGAGGATGGAGATAACATTCTCATACCCGCCCCAAATCTACCTCGGGGATTTGTTCAAATCCCCGAACCCGAACTCAAATCCAATAACATTTCTCGAACCCGCCGCATTTCGGGTTTTCCCGGCAGGGCCCCGAACCCGTGGGGAAAATTACCATCCCTACTGGTAACGACTTTATCTTGCAACCGCAGAAGTTATTTTCACAATTCGAACCTCACTTCTTTTAGATTACACGTTAACAATTTTACCATCGTATCAAGATAATTTTCTCGTCGCGCCAAGACGAAACAACTCCCGCTTAGAAACCAATATTGATTCAATCAAGAAAATGATTAAGGTACTCACAAGAGAACACACAGAGCCACTGTAATAAGTGTTATGTTTTTGTAACAACCATTATGTGCCGAATCAAACAAATATGCCAATCAAGTTTTCAAAGTAACCAAAATCCACAGGTTGCTTTGAAAATAATCCAACAAATGAACATACTTCTAGGTGGGCAAGTTCAATGGTCTCAAATTTTTTTTCTTTCGTTTAGAATATCAAACTTCAAACCTTTGCACTCAACTTGACCATCACTGACACATCATTTCAACCTTAAGCAAAATTGTTAAATAGAGATTTTGTCAAATTGAGTCATATTGAACCGTAAATGGTAAGGTGCAAATAAAAATTATAAAATATGTTAAAGAATTATTCTCTTTTATTAAGAGTTTTGATTCATTTAGTAGTGTAACAGAGTGAAGATATTAAAAGAGTAGAATGCATAGAGTTACAATAGGCTTAGACACAAAGAAGTCTCCCACCTAAGTACCTTGTTATTTTGGGTTGGATTGGGTTCCCTCTTGGGTTTAACAACCTAGAGTAAAATTGTTATTGATTCATAACCAAAATATATAAGTTCATGTTATCCACTAATGACAAAGCACAAATTAGTATTTATTTCATTTCATTAAGAATTGAAATAAAATGAGTAATATGAATTTTCCTTTCAAATGCTTGACATAGAGAAATCATTGTCATCAAATCAAATGGAAAGCAACTCAGACATGATACTACTTCTAGGTTATTACTAAAACATCATTTTTATTGTCATTTTATATATCAACGCGATAACATGACAAAAAATTATTCTTCTCATTAATTGCTTATGTGTCAAATTCACAGTTGTGGCTATCATCAATTTTGCATCTCAATTTGATAAGATATTTTTTCCTTCTATATCATGGTCAACTTTGAGATCTCATTGTGTTCATACCTCTATAGCATAATACAAAACTCATTATTCTTTTCTTCCTTTTATATTAATCTGGATTAGTTTATAGTATATTGCATTTAATTTATTTTTTAACAGGTTGAATTTGGTTTTGATCAGGTTAACTTTAAATGATTTTTTTTGTTTTAGAATTGTCTAAATAAGATTCATATCAAATCATCATCATGGTACTTTTTATTTTCAATTCGTATGTAAGAATTGTATTGTTTTATATGTGGATCATATCATATCAAATCATATAATATGTACTGTGAATCGTATGGTTTTGATAACTATCTCGATTAACAATCTGCTAAGCGAACCAAGTACAACTATGTCAATTAATAATCTGCTAAGCAAGCCCGCATCAAACAACTTAGATTATCAACCACCAACCAGTGGCTTTCCCTTAAAGAACTAGTGTTTCTAAGAGAGAGGTTGGAAATGATGAAGCAGAGACGAGGAGAATAGTTGAAGAAATGTATTACTGAAATAATCAGGATTGGACTCATCCTCAGTTTGCAAGGTAAGTTTTGAGCTCAAGACTTGGCAGTAGATTTGAAGACTTTTACCTACTTAATAAATTACATCTTTCAAACAACAACTAAACTTTACCAATTTTATACTGTTTTACTTCAGTGGATGGGAAAGGTGAAGGGTCAAAGGAGGAAGAAGAAGAGGGGAAAGGATGTGGGACAAAGCTAAGTTTCTTTACCTGAGAGATGGAAGAAAAGGGAAGGAGAAAAAAAGGACCAAATCATTCTACTTTGTACTCTTCACCAGAGCTTTATAGGTTGTTTGTATTTTTATGTTTTTCTACACCATAGTTGCCCTGGTGCCCTGGTGCCCTGCCCACGTTCGGGAGGAAGAGCTTGAGAAGAAAGGAGCACTTGTGTGTGTGTTTTAGTTAGTATCAGGTATCCAGTTTATGCTGACTAATCATAGGTGATCGACCCACAGAAGTTTTCCACCTGCCACCAACTAAATCCTTGTGTGTTTCTTCATTTGCTAGACTTGTTTATCTACCAAATTAAACAGTGGAAGGGTATCTCTACTTGTGTTCCTTTCTACTGAAGTAACACAGCCTTAGAAAATGAAAAATTGATCACTTAAACCAATAGACATGTTGGATATTTTTAATCGTACCAAGTTAGATTAATATACGACTTAACTACATTTATTATTTTGAAGATTATAGATCCCAATGATTTAACAATTTGAATATATATATAATATTTCAACTAAGATTTACTAGGATATCCAGATGAGTTTTCTGAAGGACAAAATAACATTTCCTCCAAAAGTGCTTTTCATGAAGCAACAGTTATTAGAATCACTATTTATGCAAATCCAGGCTTCTGGAAAAATCTACTAAAATTTTCCAAGTCATACTCTACAAACAGGATCAGATTAGAAAGATCTCTTACTACCATAATTTGCAAGATACAATGAACTGAAAATAGACAAAATTTGTTTGACATCGTAGAAAGATGAGCCAAATTGCCTGTATTACATATAATGATATCAGAAATACCGAAAATTAATTTTAATTATCATTCTATAAGAAGTATATTGACATTGAGAAAACAAAAGCATGGGAAGTAAAAAAGATGAATGCAGAGATGTGATCTTATAGATTGCACCTGGAGGGAGTCACTGGCAAGAAAAATTTAGCCTTTAATCCATTAGTACTTCTTTGCTCATCCAAATCTTTAACAAACTCCTAACTTTACATGGTAGTCAAAGAGAACCAAACTCAGCTTAAGACTCAGCTATGCTTGTCCCACAAAATGAGACTTGACTCAAGCAATCAAGGATCCAAAAGAACATGACATCATAAGTGGCTAAAAGTTGATAACCACTGCATGTGAGAAATACACAGGAGCGTCCTTTGCGAGAATTTTTATGCCTCTTACAATAAAATGAATCAGAAGGACCTCGCAACAACTCCAGCCTAACCAACAGAGGGCTCAGCCACTAGCCTAGGGCTACTCAGATCAGCCTGAACACCTGAATGTAATTGTTCCATTTCCTTAACAGGTAACAGTTCAGACTGCAATAGAGGTGCAATATTGTTTACATGAAGCCATGTCAACTCCCACAAGTTATCCTCATCTGTGGTGCTCCTTTCTGAAAGGATTCCCTTTGATTTCATGATCAACAGAATGTTCTTGAGAAGTTCGGGAATCAGTTCTTGTAGTTTCTCACTTTTCCTACCTCTCACCTTAACTTTCATGTACTTCTCCATCCGCTCAATGACCCCTAGCCACAGCTTGCAGAAACTACTTTGCTGAGAAAGCTCTTGAACTAGCTGTAAAAACACTCTTGATAGCAACTTCATGGCATGCATAAGTGTGCCCTCCATGTTCCGGTAATCTTTTGGCGACTGGTTTTGTACAATCTCCAGTAAATCATCAAGCACAGTAAAAATAACTTGATCAAAGGCCCACAACCATGTTGAGGGTAACAGGCACATTCCTTCTGCTCCTACCAGACATTTCTGCAAAGATAACAAAGCATGATTCCTTACTTTCTCTCTCTGATCCACGCAGATCTTTCTCAGTGCTTGGATAAGCCTTTCCCACATCTCTCTAATTCCCTCTGAAATTTTATCAGCTTCCTCACCAGCATCTCTAGTCTCACGAGACCAGCAAAAAAGACAATTAAAGGATTCTGCCATTAGATCTATTGCTCGTACTGATCTATCTGTTAGTCCAACACGAGATTCTGCAAAATGACGTGAAGCTTCAATCAAAAGGATATAGTTGGCAGGTGAAATGTGAGCTCCTTCAGACATAATGAACAAAAGTGCTTCAAAACCCACTTCTGAAGCTTCTGGGTGGCGAGCTGTAATAGAAAGCAGTGAAATTATGGTCCGCCAACCAACCTGAGATTTCATATGGGTTGCATTAGCCTTCACAAGCCGTGTGATTTCCTGAGTAATAATCTCACAATAAGCATCTGCAACACGTGCATCAAGCTTTAAAACCAACTGCAGTGATCTTAAAAGCTCATCAACCAGGTTCTCCTTGTAAGGTAGTAACCTCTGGCAAATTCTTAGGAGTCCAAAAACTGCCTTTTCCACACGAGCACAAGGAATTGTAGTAGACTGAACTATATTGGCTATGTGCTCATATACACCTTGCCAGAGGAGTCCAATTCTGTCTCGATTGTTTAATGTGATAGCAATAAGTAGCTCCAAGCAGAAAACTGCAGTTTCTTCATCATCAGGTGAATTGGTAACTTTCTGAGGATGACCGGCTACAATAAGGGCCCTAGCAATCTGCATTAGTGAATCAGCATGTAAAAACTTGCTTTCCATGAATATACTGTCGATGTGACACTCCTCTATTATCTGCAGTGTCCTCTGATGAGCAGCAAGCTGATGTTCATCTGGTTCCAACCTTGTCTCTTCAATGTCAAAAGATAACAGCTGGGTAAATCTCCCCATCAACCCAGAGGATTTACGGGGAGTGACCATTTGAACTTGCGAGGTAGAAAGTGAGTTAGGAACAAGCTTTCCATAGGCTGAATCTAGAGAAGTTTCAGAATCATCAGCAGCATCACTGGTAATGCAAGCAGGAAGAAGACCCAATTTGTGCAATCTTAGTACGCAATCAAGGATATTTCTCCAGCCATTCCGTATGCAATCTCCATATGAATTTGCTATACTGAAAACTGTCTCAAGCGCTAATCTAGCTTTCATGTCATCTGCAAATATGGTCACTGGTTCCTCAAAGAAAGATGAGTCCAAGAGGGTCGTGAATTTGCATAGGGACACTACTAAATCATCTAAAACATCTTCAAGATGGTAGTGTGCTGAGATCTTCGCCACTGTCAAGAAGCCATCTATACATGTCAAAAGAATTTCTTCATGTTCTGCATTATCAAAAACTACTGAGATAGCAGCAACAGTGGGACCTGATATGATTGTAAACATTTGACGATCAAGCAGAGGACGGGAATCACAAACAATATAAGGAAACGTCTTCTTGGACTTTCGGATAAGATTAATCCAACGGCTGTGATACATTTCTGGAAAACCAGAACCCTGTTCAGGAATTGTCCTTATCTCATTCTTGCATATTGAGTGATAGAGTTCTGATAAAAACTCCCTTGGAAGATCATTTCCACCATTAATGCGACGATTATTCCGTATAAAATCCTCCTCAGTCATCTTCTTCTTAACCTGGGCATTATGTTGGTCAGTATTGAGCATTATAAGTGAATAAGCCAGCACAAGGGCAGCATCCTTGTCAACAAGAATCTCTGGTGATTGTTCAAAGTATCGCTCTGAGAAAGCTTCAAGTACCCTCTGAATCTTCTGAGATTCACCAGGCAGCCGGAAGGTATCTAGAAAAAGGCGGAGAGCAGTATCCAAATTCAAATTCTGGAAATCAAAAGTGCGGACAAACTCATGAAGCACCTTCACACAAAATTCATCATGATTTCCCAAGTAATCCCCCACAAGGTTTTTATCCAATCCAGCTGTATATCTGAAGAAGCATGCCACACTATGAGGATCCAGATTTTCAGGCACAAGGTGAGTTCCTTTAAGAAACTCTAACCCTTTCTTGGGGTCTCTATTGAAATGATCAGCAACAATCATTAATCTTCTTTTGATGTGCTTCATATGATTAACAAACTTTACCCACTGGTTTGGTTCAGAGTAGTCTTCACACTGCAATGTCCAAAAGGGAGAAAATACCTCAAGTTCTAATGTAGTTTGTTCTGAAGAAAGAGGTGCATTTTCAATCCTATTGGACATTTCCTTAACCATGGCAATCAAACCATCCAGTGCAAGAAGATGTGTGGAAGCAAGAGGACAATTAACAGGAAATGCACTCTTTGATAGAAGGTTAGCTAATTCTTCAAAAACATTGCTAGAAGATATGTCACAATCAAAGTTGGCATACATTTCAGCCATAAATGTTCTCTGCCTGCAGAAGTCCACAAGAGCCTCCATGGCTACCTCTTGCTGATGGTATGTAGCCCCATATCGGCTTTGTGCAACCCTCAAGATAACACAAGAGAAGAATGCCTCGAGCTGCAATTTGAGTTCAGTACACAATTGCCTATAGAGGTTCAGAACTATGCTGCAAACCATGGACAAAATAAGTGGACTCATGGATAACCCAAGCTGCGTCAGATTCCTAAACAGCTCATCTTGTATCAGTGATAGTAATTTTTGATGCTGGTTTATTGATGAGCCCCCTAATTCAATAACTGAATTGATCATTCCAAGAGCAAAAAGTGGCACATCCTCATAAATAGCTATCTGATTTGTTCCGCGAGTTATCCCGATATGCTCATCTATATTCAAAAGGGAACATAAAAAGTGGAATATTTCCAACATGCAAGGGATTCCATACGGTTCTACTTTAATTTGCTCTCCATTTGGAGCTTCTGGTACAGGTAAATGGCTATCTTCCTCACCAGTGCTCGCAGGTCCAACACTAGCATTTGCGTTATCTTCTTGGTTGATCCCAAAAGTTTGGTCCTTGTCAACTGCACCCATCTGCAAAACCAAATCATCATTTGATATTCAAAAGGGAACATGAAAATAAATTACCGAACTTTTTCCTAGTTTATTTCCTTAGTAAGTACCTCTGGCTTGACAGAAAGAGATCCGGCACCAGCCTTTAGATCAGGCAAGCGTGAGAAGATGCATCGGATGAGCTCATGCATGGTCTGACGCGAGAACCTCTGCAGCAGCTCCCCCTTCGTGCCTGCCTGGTGAACAACACGGAAGCACGTGTTGACAACGGTGCAGACATGCTGATTGCTGAGCACCGAAGACGCTCGGCTCCGCATTATTGCAAGCAGGACCTGGAGGATCTTCATCAACACAGCCTCCTCAGACGCCGGGTCCGTCACCTCAAACCGGCAGCTCGTGACCGCCTCGACCACCAAATGCATGGCGGCATCGACTCCGATACCAGCCTCCGGATCCAGGGCGTCCAGCATAAGGATTTTGTAGATTGAGGACAGTGCGACGCCGGTAATAGGAGCACTCGTCTCGTCGGAGCATACCACGTCCAGGAAGGGTCGGAGATAGAGGGAAGGTTCAATGGAACTCCATGGGCTGAGGGCGTGCCCCCAAGAAAAGACCTGCCGGCGAAGTGACTTGAGAGAACGTATGAGGGAGTGTTCCAGTCCGGCATCCTCGTCGGGGGAACCATACCCGCTGCCCCACCGAACATTCCGGCGCATCACGGCGAGAACAGCGCTCACCTCCGAGCATATCACGCAGGCGAGGTCCCCCGCTTCTGGAGATGCAGCATCGATGGCGGAATTCTGGATCCCTCGGCGGCCCATCTTGGTAGGAAAGATTTGATCTTTGAAATCAGAGGACTAAAAGAGCATCAGCGCCAGAGGGATCCGAAGGGGATCGGATCGGGAAGTGATTGAAAAGATTAGATCTCCGCGGGAAGAGAAGTCCGGCAGATCTGGGGATGGAAACAAGAAATGGAAAGAACAAGTGGAGATCAGAGGTTTATCGAGGGATTAATGGAGATCGAGGATGAGGAGGGAACTCCGACGACGAAACGGAGACGCCAACGACGAGATCTCCGTGAGGAAGAAGGTAGGGAGAGGGAGAGGGAGGCTCTTCTCTCGCTCTATTTTTTTCTCTCAATTTCATTATGATCCTTTTTTATTTATTGGGACAAAAACTTTAAGCTTAACTCCTCGAAAATTACAACTTCGAAAATATCACAAACTTTTGGGCTAAAATGGAAAGGGCAACTTTCTAGTAAATAATTTTGACAAAAAATTTTAATTTTCTTTTATCTCAAACATTTGTAAGTTTCTTTATTCTCTTATACTTAATTGTATATATCTTTTACAAAAGAAAAAAAAATGTGTTTAAAGAAATATATTAGTTATGAACAATATTAAGACTTTTGCTAACTTTTAGCATTTATTATTATTATATTCTTTTACTTAATAATGAAGAGAGTCTTCGCGTAATAATAAAATTATTATCGTATGACCTAGTAGTCACGGATTCAAGTCACAAAATAATATTTTGTAATATAGGATAAGATTATATAAACCTCACATTAATAGGAGCTTGGTGCACCGGGCTACTTTATTTTTTATGCTTTACTTAATACTAGTATATACATAATTATTTTTTTTAATCATAACTTTACGCTTATTTTTCAAAATATCTATTTTTAAATATTATTATAGACTAAATGAAATAAATATTCTGTCAGTCCGCTTCTGAATATCATAAGTTGTACTTTAAATTTATCTAAAATCCGAATCAAAGGGAAGATCGTCGCCTAATTAATCATATGAGGCATGAATACAAACTTCAAGATCATTTCAAAAAGTAACAAATTCTGATAGTTTATCAAATAGAACAAGAGATTGGGTGAGATAAAAGAACCCACTAAGTAATCGTATGAATACAAAATTCAGTAATTGATACTCATTGCAATTGTAATAGCTCCATGGACCTTTACAAGTAATTGCAAGCTCTGTGTGGATTCTAAGAATGCAATAGGAACAATACCCTTTCTCCCAACCTCTGTTTTGTTCTTTATTTCCATTTCTTCCAACAAATACAATGACAAATCTTGGAAGAAACTTCGATAAATTTAACAACAACAACAACACATTAGAATCGAGCTTTAGAGCGGCCTCCTAAAGCCAATGCTGAAAGTATTTTGTAATCCTTTTTTGCCAAGGCCAGCATTACCCTTTTGCATCATTGCCACGAATTCATTATAGTCGATGCGTCCATCCTGCAAGAGATTACGATAATGACATCATTGCAAGAGAGATTCGTAAGTGCAAAGAAGATGACAGTGAAATAGCATACGTTATCTTGATCTACTTCTTTAATCATTTCCTCCAGCCGAACATCTTCTATGCCAAACTCTTCGCAGGCTTGTTGTAGCTCGTCCGCAGTTATATAGCCACTGCTGTCTTTATCGAAATATTGGAAGGCTGCAAACAAATGGTCCTCTTTCTCTATCTTGTTTAGATGCATTGTAGCGGCGATGAATTCGTCATAATCTATAGTGCCGCTGTTATCAACATCTGCCTGAAATTCACATATCAACAGAGAGAAATTAATGTCATCATCGCCATCTTCAAACTGTGTCAGTTCCAACTAGTTTAGGTTGGCTGGCTATATGAATATCATATCCACTCTCCATTAATAGGTTCAATTCTTCTATGTCTATAGAACATCTTCATATTATCTCAATCTATTGTAGCTCATTTATCATCTATTAAAGCTACATTTTAATATTAATGTATGAAATTGCAACATCTAGTGTACAATTTGCGTATGATTTAAAGAAAAGTAGAATCTAGCATCTCGATCTTAATTCCTGCCTATGAATCAATTTTATGTTACTATCTACAGTTGGAAAAAGATTGGTCTTATATATTCTAAAGTAACAATTGCTGATTTTAGTCGACTTTGACAGATAAGTGCAAAGTAAATGTGAACGATAACCACAGAAAACCTAACACGATAGAATCAATAACTATTACTATACAACTTACTGATTGCATCAGTGCAACAATTTCGGATTCGGTGAGATTGGCACCCACTCTTTCTAATCCAACCTTGAGTTCTTCAAAAGTTATCTGTCCACTATTATCTGTGTCTATCATCTTAAACATCTCTTTGAGTCCAGCGATTTCCTCCTCAGAGAGGTTTGAAGCAATAACCTAGATAGGAAGAGAGAAAGAGAAGGGAAATTGTAGGAAACATATCAGTCAGTGCAAAGAATGAATAGCAAATATGAATTGAGTGAACAGCAAACATATCAGTCAGTGCAAAGAATGAATAGCAAATATGTATTGAGTGAACAGCAAACATATCAGTCAGTGCAAAGAAAGAATAGCCAACTTCATGCCAATTCAAAATCCAATCATATGAGATCTCGAGTCATTTGCGGCAAATTCAAATTATAATTTAAGTTGCTCAGTTGAAAGTTGGATCTCTTTGAGTAGTCTAACTGCATTCAAAGTTTACAGTTTCTTTGAGGCACTTGGTCAAAAACCACATTACATTGAATCCCTTTGAGTCATCTAATGCAAATTTAAATGCCACCAAGTCTTTTGAGTCACCCGGTTGATAGTCAGATCCTTTAAGCCATCTAACTAAATTTAAATTCTACCTAGTCCTTTTCAGTTGTTTTGTAAGAAAAAACCATACCAAATTGAATTCCCTTGAGTAATCTGATTAAAATTCAATTGTACTCAGTCTTTTGGAGTAACTCGGTTGATTGTTGGATCCTTTTTGAGTCATTTGACTAAAATCAAAACCTACCGAGCACCTTTGAGTTGCTTGATCAGAAACCACATCACATAGGATAGATTCAAACTCCACCCAAATCGAACACCCAATTCCAGGTTGCAAGCTTGTCGGCATGTCTTGCACCACTATTCGAGCTCAGAACCAGAAATATGCTTGAGTCTTCAAGCGCTAAGCCTCGGACAGGCTCCCCCACTAATCTCTACCAAATTTCTCAAACTATTCAATACATTCCAAGTTTTATTTTCCATGTAACAAATGCCATAATAATAAAATGTGTTGCATAATTGATGATTATTCCTTTGGCTCTTTAATAGAAGATTCTATAAATTTATTTAAAGATAATTAGCGGGAGGACCTTGTGTCTGTTTAAACTTTTAGAACCCACACAAATAATAAAGCCCTATCACATGGGTGAAACATTTATTTGCAAGCTTCAAAATTACAATGTTTGGAGCAGCAGACTTACCCTGAGGGCCATCTTCTTGAGTTTATTCATTGCTGAAAATTGTTTCAAGCGAGTAAGGACTGCAGAATCCAGAGGCTTATCTGGAGCCACACCATCTACCTGAACCCAAGGATGGCCTGGAAAGTAATTGTATTATGTAAGTGCCATTTTTAACCGGAGGGAAACAAGCAGGCTGAGTTATCATATCTACTTTTGGGAAACAAAAATGGTAATTTGCAGCTATGTACAAAACTCACATAGAACTTCATGGGCAGTCAACCGCTTCTTGGGGTCTCTAACAAGCATCCTCCTTACAAGATCCTTTGCACTTTCTGAGATGCTGGGCCATGGATCAGACTCAAAATCAAGTGTTCCATGCAAAACCTCCTCAAATATACCTTGCTCGGATTCTGGGAATTGAAGCATAGGGTTCAAAGAGTAGGAATATATATACGAATAGTAAGAGTGTTGACAATAGAACTGAAAATTAGTCAGGACAAATTCTCACCGGCCCAAAATGGAGGCACGCCACTAAGAAGAATGTAGATGATTATTCCAGCACTCCAAACATCCGCTTCTGGCCCATAGAACTTCTTCAGGACTTCTGGTGCAACGTAGTAAGGGCTTCCAACCACATCATTGAATTTTTCTCCTGAAAATGAATATATTCCAGTCAGAAATCAGCTAAATAAGGTGAAATTCTTCCCACACGTTGTCTTTTAGAAACTAATAAACCTACTGTGAATCTACAACTGACATTTTAATCCATCAAGCAGAGTTATTTTTCTCGAGGTATACATGACAGAGACTTATCTGAGGCAAAAACAAGACCGTATATAGAGAATGATCGAGTGATCTTGTCTTGAACTTCTTATTCAATATTTTAAATACTAAATGTCAAATTGACTCACATAGAACAAGACCAATTGACTCTAATGGAGCAGAAATACAGATGAACATCTAAGAAGGAAATTTGCAGAATTATCTTTGATGCAATAATGTGAATTGGACCTATAGTTAGCTTTAATTACTGAACTTCCATTGTGAGCCATCCTTGATGATACTGTCTGACTTTGAAGTAAAAAAAATATCATTACCAATGTAGTTTGTGCACCATCTTCTAATGATGACACATTTGTCAGGACAAACATCACTCATGCTACTTATTTTCTGATTCACCATTTTTTAGTGTGACAAGTCAACAAGTTTTCTAACAATCGGAGAAACAAATCAAAATTTTTTGTGGCGTAAAAACCAAGAATGTTACAAGAGACAAGTGAACAACTGATTTGGATAGCTCTTTATTCTCACCAAGACGTAGGATTGATACTAACTTGAGATCACCTGAAACCTTATTCACTGCTATGATGTTTCTAAAATGATCATGAAATATGGCAGCTTGCTGATGAACTATGAACATCCACCTTGCAAATGATTTTTTTTTAAAAAAAATTTGTTGTAAATGGTCTAGCATATCAACAAACAGGTTCATTCATTCTCCTCCATTTTGTTCGATGTCGATCTGAGTTCAACTTTTAACACATGCGCGATCAAGGGTGAATCTGAATTTATCTTAAAAAAGCTTATTTGCAAAACCAAGTACTTCAAGGAGTTCATTTGTGGAAGGAAAGAAATATTACCAGGTCGAAAGAATATTGACAATCCAAAGTCAATGGTCTTAAGAGGAGCATCCTCCATCTGGTTAACAAAAAGAAAATTTTCTGGCTTAAGATCCCGGTGCATGACGCCCATGGAATGGCAGGCTTCTACTACTCCAACGATCACCCTCGCGAGCTCTGCGGCCTTCCTCTCTGTGTAGTGACCCTTCTGGATGATCCTATCGAAGAGCTCCCCACCTGCACACAGCTCCATGACCAAATGGACTGCCACTGCGTCTTCGTAAGCCCCTTTGATGGAGATGACACTGGGGTGGCCGGACAAGTGGTGCATTATTTGGATCTCTCTCCGCACATCCTCGACATCCTCCTTGGTGACCAGTTTCCGCTTCAAGATCGACTTGCAAGCGTACTCCTTTCCAGTTGCCTTCTCCGCACACAAAAATGTGGTACCGAATTGCCCCTGGCCAAGCTTCCTTCCTAAGCTATAAATCTCCTTCAAGTTCTCAGTCTTGCGCTTCAACACTGATCCGGCCTGAAGGCCGGCGGAGCTCTCAATCCTCTTTAACTGGATCGGCTTCCTCGAAGAATCCGCCGGCGCCGCGTTCCCGACGACTTCGGGGACTTTTGAGGGCTTCGAATCGGCTCCGTCGATCTTGATGGGTCCGGGAGCATCTGTGGCGACTACCGAAGGAGATTTCGGGGAATCGATGCCGGGGGGCGGCGGGAGAGGCTCGTTCTCGGATCGGGGGCGCCAAATGGTAGCTGAAACTGATTGGAAGAAGCCATTTTTTGTCAGGCTCGGCCCGACGCATGTGTTGCCCATGAGATCCGCCGCTCAAATCCCTCCTACCTCTCTCTCTTCAGCATCCGATTTGGGGAAAACTCAAACAGCATCCAAGATCTACTAACAGCTCAAACCTCACCGCTACAACAACACATCCACAATCCCAGCATGGAGCCGCAACCACAGAGGGAGAAAAAGCTTCCAAATCCAGAAACACAGGTAAAAATCAGAACTTGCTAACCAATAACAGCAACAAATTATCAATAGAGGTAGAAAAAAATGCTGGAAAACTTGAATCTTTGATTAGGAACGATAGTGAAACTGGACCAGAACAGCCAAAAAGATCTCGCAATTTTCAACGGAAAAGGTAACTCGAAGAAGACAGGGGATGGATTGGATAATAAAGAACTAGGAAGAGCGCAAAGATCGAGATGATGGAACGCGGAAGCAGGAATCCGTCAAGAAATCAAATACCCATCGAATCCGCCTGCTCGATAGCGAATTGCCACGAGAGGAAGTGGAGGAAACGACGCCGAGATAAAGATAAAAAAAAAAAAACAATTGAGCTCTGTTGTTCACTCTTATGCCCTTCCTAACTTTGCATTACCAACCCCGTACAAATTATATTTACCAAGAGAAATAATTTGAATTAGATGCCTGGAGTTTATTTACTGTCAGATTTTGCAACGTACCCCCAAAAATTCATCAGTGTCTTTAAAGTATTCTATATTTCTTTTACATTAAACTTCTATTAAATCCATCCTAAAAAATTTAATTAGAATTTCGATGATAAATTTGATATCATTTTTATAAATCTTTTATGATGGTTTAATGTTCATTGACTTTTTAATGATCTGTGGAAAATCTCAATATACAGTGATATTTTAATCTAGGAATGAACTAAGTGAATTATAAGGTTTACAATTTTGAAAATAAAAAATTTAAATGCAATAAAATAGAATATAATTGAATAAAAAATATATATTCTTTCTATGATTTTATGTAATTTAAAATAAAATTGTGCATGATTGATCTGATGAATTTAACAGGTTTTATAGAGTAAGTACGGTTGAGAGATCCAATAAACTTGATGTGTCGAATAAGATGATAGGTTTAGCTAATTGAGTGTCTAACATAAAAGTGTGTCAAGTGGATTTATGTGGACTTGGTTAAAGTGGTTAAGTGAATTGGTGGAAGAAAAAAAAATCAATTGATGAAGTAAACTAAATCGAATAGGCAAGTCAAATTGACTTAGTCGAAAAAGCAAATCAAATAAGATGAGTAGACTAGATCAACTAAACAATAAAATGAGGCAAAGGAATTTGACAAAAATTAATAAATTGGACCTTTCAAAAGAATTTAAAAAATTATAGGTTCTATTTCACAATCCATACATATTGAATATTCTAGATGGGTTGAACAAGTTGAAATTTTGAATACATCAAGACAGAAAAGAAAATAATTATATGAGTTTAAATTTAAATGTCTATCTAAGAAAAAGTTGAAATAAAGAGGAATATAAGTGCTATATCTTAAATTTCAAGGATAGTTTTTGTAAAAAGCAAAGCAAAGCAAAGGCTAATTTAGGCTGGGAAAATGAAAATAAACCTCCCAAAATTATGAGGTTTCACATTCACACACGGAAGGTGTAGGATAATAAATTTCAGTTCTGCGAGGGTGCGGAAGCAAAATTAAGAGGATTGCAACTGTAAAAGGGCACAACGGTCATTTCAGCGGTTGGAAACCGGCTTCGTCCTCATGTTTGACCCGCGCAAACGGCAGACGCGTTTTCGGAAGTTGACTTGGCTGGCTCCTAATAAATAAATCATATATTATTAAAACTACAGCAAATTTTGAAATTTGCCTTAGTTTTACTCTTTCCCCCCTAAATTAGACATCCTAATTTGGAATTTCCTAAATGCATATATTCTGTCCCATTCTTTTTGTCCATACCTAAGATATTATCAAATTGTTACCCTAATTTGGCTAACCCAACCTGGAGCCAGGTCCGATTCAAACTCGATTGACCGGACTTGGCCTAGAACCATAACCGAGTCAACAGATCGATTACCCATTGACTGGGTGACACGGGTCGAAATCAAAACCGATCCTTCTGGGGTGAGCCGATTATGATTTTGACCTTAAATTAATCATAAATCAATTGATGATTTGAACTATCGTTGTTTTTTTATGTGTATCGTTGATTCCGACTATTGGAACCGTTAGAAAATCGACGATTTCCACTAATGGAAGGAGGTTTTATTTATTTTTAAATGGTTGAGACTATTTAATCATTTTTTATCAATATATATAATTTGAGAGCAGATTTTTTTTAATCCATAATTTTATAGAATAGGAGATGATCCACACCTTAATTGTGGTCGATTAAGGTTGCAATTCGGTCTGAATTGCTTGTGGTTCCTCGATGGGTTCACCCACCCATATAAGTTGTAGTTTGAATATGGGCGGGTGGCTAGAGGCCACTCGGAGGCCAATCCCCCTCAGTGATCCACAGTTCGGCCACCCTCCCACCTCCGACGGCCGCCCAATCCAAACTATAACCTAGATGGGCAGGTGATCCCATCGATGGACCGCAAACAATTGCGACCGTATTACGACTTCAATTCAGCCATAATTAAACTATGGACCATCCCTTGATCGATAAAATTATGGACTATAAAATCTCCACTCCTATAATTTAGTATCCTTTATTTTTCAAATTTTATAAATAAACAGTTCATTATTTTTACAATATCTTCTCTACTCTCTCTCATTTTAATAGAAGGCATCTTCATCTTGAAAGGATAAAAAAATAGTCATTAATACGAATCTGGATGATATACAATTATCCTAATAAAATCTGGGAGTTAAATCTTGACGAAGCCAGGTACCTGTCCTTCCTTATGTACTAGTCACTATCTGGATTAGTAGTCTCCATAATTTACCTCCTTCGTGTTAACTCTGGGACAGATTTGAAAAAATATGAGGGAGGAAAGTTTTGAGAAAATATATGGTATTGCTGAACTAGAGAGATTACAAAGTATATATAGACCTATTACAAAGCAATCATTTTACGATTGCAATTAATTCTAATTATGACTAATTGATTCTAGTATAATTTATTTACATAAATACAAAGAGGGAAATCAAAAGATATTATTGCATGAATCAATCAATGAAATATTTCTTTAATATGAAATATTCCTTTAATAAGATGAGCCACCCTCGGCTGACCCAAGGTGCTCCGGGCGCCTGGACAAAGTCAACTCAGCGTTGGCTTGTTCAGCTGCTGCTCCGGTCGCTTCGGTGATTTTTTGATCATCCAGAGTTGAACTTACTTGAATCCAACTCTGGCCTTATCCTCGAACAATCATCCCGCTCCGGCTTCTCATCCCTCAGAAGCACTGCGCGCAACTTTCACGTCCGTCGATGTACTTTTCCATAGTACCTTATCCCTTTGAAGTATTGAGCCCGTCAAGCCGATTCTCATGGCATCTTTTTCATTAGCTACATTTTTTACTCGACTTTTTATGTTCTTAAATTTCTACACACTTAAACATAAGGATTAAACATCATATGACCTAAATTGAATTAATTTAATTCAATTGATCATATAAAATCAATTTGGTTAGTTACATATTCTAGGCTTCTTGCCTCATCTGTATTAACAGGGACAGCAGTACGCTGTGGTTTGTGTTCCACGAAGGGAGTCAGTGACTTTTAAAATAAATGTCAATGTCATGGGCCGTCTCAACAGCCGATGAGGCCCTAGGCCAACAAAAGTTTTATATTTTTAATTTAAAAAAAAAATTAAATTTTTTCTCATCTTTTCTCATTCAGCGATGAGTTTAATTATATTTTAAAATATTATTTTAAAAATAAATTTTCATATAAAATTTAGTTTTCTAGATTTTTAAGATTACCTTTCGGGGAAAGAAATATCAGTTAAACAACATGAAAAAAAATAGAAAAGCCGGTAATTTTAAAATAGGATGAAAAAAAAAAATTTAGTCAGGTAAGTTTATATAGAATTTAAAAGTAGATAATATAATAATTATAGCTATAATATAATTAAATAGCGGTGGCTGTTAAATTTAATTGAGAAGTATTAAATGATAAATTGAAGCAAATTAAATTTGGATTTTGGAAATTGAAACGTGCATGCACGCGTGTAAAATTACACGCGTGCATGGTTTAGATACAACTGTACAATACTAAATTTAATTTTAATTATTAAATTTATTAATCCTTTTCTTAATAATAGTGGACCCTAATTTTATTGGGGCCTTAGGCATAGGCTTTAATGGCCTATGCCTTAAGCCGGGCCTAATGTCATATCTATTATACATTTATTGTTAACTTGTGCTAAAAAATTAATATGGATTTAATTTTAATGGGTGATAAATAAGACATTAAAAACTAAAGATTATGTTCGATTTAAATGGCGGGAATTGACACAAGGCGCCACTTAGATTTGGAAAATTTTTAAATCACGTATCATATTTTGATAATTTAAATGGCGGAAATTCACACAAGGCGCACTTAGATTTAGAAAATTTCTAAATCATGCATCATATTTTGAGAATGATCACCAAAAATTTGGATTACCTTTCCGTTCTACTCCTCTCATTAATAGTTGCTTTTCACACGTCAATTCAATACATCTTAGCCACATTTTTAGAAAATTTAATTCAAAAATAATTTATATCTCATGAGTCTTTGATCTCCTCTTTCTGTTGTGTGATATTGAACATCGTACCTATCATACCACTTTCTGGTATCATAAATGCATGTCATCACGAATAGGATCTGAAATAAGTAATGGATGACACCATTAAACTTTATGTAGCTTTAGAAATCGATGAGACCTAAAATGGTTCCAATCACATGTCTATGTCTATCAACGGGTTTCAATCAAAATTCATTGATCGACCTAGACAAGTCTGATTGGACCTATTTCAGGTCTCGTGGATTTCTGAGACAGGAAGGAGTTCAACGGTGCCCTCCATTGCTTATTTCGGCCTTTTTCGGATGGTGTTGCAATATTATGTTAACTTTCAGCTAGAATGTAGTTCTAGTCTTCGAGAAATCAAGCCCACATTTGGGTTTGATCCTCCAGGCATTTAGATCAGATACAACATGGGCCTGATTCTCCAAGCCTAGTATGATTCAGATAAGGTCTAACATGAGCCTGATTTCCGGAGACCATGACCACATTGTAGTTGAAAGTTAACATAATATTATAACACGTTCG
Organism: Kaempferia parviflora; assembly: GCA_037177295.1. Taxonomy (NCBI): domain Eukaryota; kingdom Viridiplantae; phylum Streptophyta; class Magnoliopsida; order Zingiberales; family Zingiberaceae; genus Kaempferia; species Kaempferia parviflora. Next base: position 2,236,522 of record JBAMIE010000049.1, on the reverse strand, counting down.
GAGAGACCGAAATAAACAATGGAGGACATCATTGGACTCCTTGCAACCTCAAAAACTCACGTGACCTAAAATGAGTCCAATTGGACATATCTAGGCTCATTAGTAGTTTTCGATCCATCTAGGTTCATTAGTGGGGTTCAGTCAAAATCCACTTATTGATCTAGACATGTCCAATTGGATTCATTTCAGATCTCGTGGGTTTTTGAGACTACAAGGAGTTCAATGGTGCCTCCATTGTTTATTTCAAGCCCCATTTGTCATGACATTTCGTTTATAACAATAAGAAGAAGTATGGTAAGCACTAGATACAACGCCACAAAAAGGCTATCCTGGGCTATAACCCAACTCTTACATGGCTTCTCTTCATTAGAAAGCACAGCGGCGGGGGG
>JBAMIE010000049.1:2183117-2193645 GCA_037177295.1 Kaempferia parviflora | reverse complement strand
CCCACTTGGACTTTCTGCCTGGCTTCCACGATCGCTAAGACTTCCTGCCCCTCGGTCCACCTGACCTACTAGGACTTCCTGCCTAGCCGCGCCTAGGACTTTCCCGGTTGAGTAAACAGTCTACACACTCAAGCAGCTCATTAGATAATAACAAGACTTAACTTGAACCTTTGACAATATCGAAACTTAGATTTGATTCTGGTGCTACCTGCACCAACAGAAACAAGGGTTTCTGTTGCCGCTTACATGGGCGTGTCTTTAATAAAAACTCGACAGTAGTCGACTGATACTTTTATCAGTCGACTACTCTTAACCCAAAAACCTCACAAAAAAATTTTGTGGTGTGGAACAATGCTACCAGTTGACTGGGCAGTCGACTGGTATCTATACCAGTCGACTGCACATTTTGTTCAGCCTAAACTACATTTTGAATTGAATATCAGAAATGCACTGAAAAATTCACAGACCTCTAAAAATTCTCAAACTTTGTGGAGAGGTCTGTTTTACTATTCTTTACTTGGGAAATATATATATTTATCATAAATCCCAAGATAGATCCAAAGCCCAAAAGTATCTATGTGGTTCAATTTAACATTGACCTAAAGTCCTAGTTCTGACTTCCTTTTTATGTATCCACCCATGCCAAACATTATAACATTCTTATCATTTGTTTATATTGTAATTATAAACTCAATTGACAATACCATGCATGATCATATTATTTGAAATTTTCAATCATATTCTAAGAGCTATGAGCACATTGATTGTGCACAAGCCTTCCCAATGATTGGTCGAATAAGGATTAATATCTCTAGATGACAAGATTGGCTCAAAGTAATACATCATAACAAGCATGAAGACCAAAATGCATCTTCTTAAAATCTCATGTGATGTTTAGATTACTTAGTACACAAATCAAGAGTTCTTGGCTTTTGTGAGATGTTGTGAGGTATAAACCTAAAGTTAATCTATGAGATTACACTCACTATACCCAACTACTCTACAAAACACATACCAAGCTATCTTCTAAGGGAGGTAAACTCTGCTTCGGGTAAAGGCTTGGTAAAGATGTCGGCAAGGTTTAACTTAGATTCAACATATATAAGTTCAATGTCTCCCTTTGCTACATGATCTCGAATAAAATGATGTTTCACTTCAATGTGCTTTGTCCTAGAGTGATGCAACATATTTTTGGTCAAATTGATTGTGCTCACATTATCACACAACATCTTGACTTTGGAGTAATGAAATTCATAATCCTCTAAGATATGCATCTCTAAAGTAATTGAGCCACACAATCTCCCATGGCTACATATTCGGTTTCGGTTGTGGACAAGGCAACACATGGTTACTTTCTACTACTCCAACCTACTAGGGAGGATCCAAGAAATTGACATCCACCACTAGTACTTTTTCTATCTAATTTATAACCTACATAATCAGAATCGGTGTATCCAACCAAATTAAAATTCCTAGTCCTAGGGTACCAAAGTCTTACATTAAGAGTACTCTTGATATATCTCAAGATCCTTTTTACCGCCACTAAATGGGACTCTTTTGCACAAGATTGGTATCTTGCACACATATCTACCGCAAATATGTCCAGTCTACTAGCGGTTAAGTAAAGCAAGCTACCAATTATAATCTTATATTACTTTGGATCCACTAATTTCCCTCTAGGTCACTATCTATCTTAGTATTTGTGCCCATAGGAGTAGACACAACTTTAGCATTTTCCAAGACAAACTTCTTGATAATTTCCTTAGCATATTTAGTTTGATAGACATGTGTTCATTCACTAGTTTGTTTGAATTGCAATCCTAAAAAGAAATTTAATTCTCCAACTAAGCTCATTTCAAATTCATTTTCCATGTTTTTGATAAATTCATCAAGAAAATCATCATTTGTTGAACCAAAAATGATGTCATCAACATAAACTTGAGAAACAAAAATGTCTTTATCTTTAAACTTCAAAAATAATGTTGGATCAATTGTGCCTCTTCTAAAGCCTTTAGAGATTAAGAAGAATGAAAGTATTTCATACCAAGCCCGGGGAGCTTGCTTTAGTCCATATAAGGCTTTCTTAAGTTTGTACACATGATTTGGATAATCTATATTTTCAAATCCAGGTGGTTGTTCTATATAAACCTCTTCCTTAATAACCTCATTTAGGAATGTCGATTTAACATCCATTTGATGGAGTTTGAAACCCATGTGAGCGGCATACCCTAAAAGTATTCGGATAGACTCTAACCTAGCTATCGGAGCATAAATTTCATCATAATAAAGTCCTTCAACTTTATTGAAACCTCTAGTTAATTACCAACCTAGCCTTTTTTCTAGTAATTTTTCCATGGTCATCCAATTTGTTTCTAAACACTCATTTTGTTGTGACAATTATACTATCCTTTGGCCTTGGAACTAATTCTCATACTTTGCTTCTCTCAAATTGATTTAACTCTTTTTGCATCGATAAGATCCAATCCACATCAATTAAGGCTTCATCAATCAATTTTGGCACAAATTGAGATATAGGGCAACTTGACTAGTATGATCTCTAAAGTAGGATCTAGTCCTTACTCCTTGTGTGACATCTCTAACTACTTGATCGATAGGATGATCTTGATGAGTCCTTAAAATTCTAGAAATGGTGGGTTCATCACTTTCAAGATGATCATTACTTCCATGTATTATTTCATCATCGAACACATTTCTACTTCCCCCTTGATCAATGCCCCCTAATTGTAGATTTTGAATTCCTTGGGTAATATTTTGATTTTCTTCATTTATGTTCTTATCAATGGAGGATTTCCTAGGATAGGTGGTTCTAGATTCATCAAATTCAACATTTGATGATTCCTCAATTATTTGAGTCCTCTTGTTGTATATTCTATATCATCTACTAGTGGATGAGTATCCAACTAGGATTCTCTCATCCGACTTAGATTCAAATGTTCCTAAATTATCTTTGGTATTTAAAATGTAAACCTTGCAACCAAAGACTTTAAAATATTGAATGGTAGGAATATTCCCACTCTATAATTCAAAAGGTGTTTTTCCTAAGAGTTTATGAATCAAAACACAGTTTTAGATATACCATGAGATATTTATCGCTTCCATCCAAAAGTAACTAGGTAGAGAATAAGAATTTAGTATGGTTCTAGTCGCTTCTTGTAGGTATGATTTTTTCCTTTCCACTGCACCATTTTGAACAGGTGTTCTTGAATAAGAAAATTCATGCATATACCTATTTTCCAAACAAAACCTAGAAAAATTTTGATTCTCAAAATCAACACCATGATCACTTTGAATTCAATTAATTTTGAATTTCCTTTCATTTTGTACCATCTTGCTAAATCCTATGATTATTTCTAGAGTTTCATCCTTATGTTCCATGAAATAAACCCAAGCATATCTAGAAAAATCATCAACTATTAAATAATATTTGTTGCCTCCTAATGAAGGGGTGCTATGATAATCAAAAATATCAAAATGTAATAATTCTAATTGTAATGAAGTGCTAGTTAGATCTTTACCTTTGTGTGATGACATAGATTGTTTACCTTCTTGGCATGCATCACACATTTTTGTCTTTGATGTACTTGATTTTTGGTAGTCCCTTTAATAGATCCATCTTGGTCACTTTGGCTATGTTCTTCATGTTGATATGTCCAAGTCTTCTATACCATAGTCATGCTTCTTCTTCTTTTGATATCAAGCACTTAATAGAATTATTAGAAGCATAGGTAAGATCAACATAATAAAGATTTATTTTCCTATATCCTTCTAATACAAAGTTTTCAACACCATTGTGTTTGACCAAGCATTTGTAAGAGTAAAACTCTACATTATATCTAGCATCATACAATTGGCTAACACTAAGCAAGTTAAATTTCATATTCTTTACTAGCAAGAATTTATGAATGGTGATTGTAGGTGATACCTCAATTATACCTCTACTATAATCTTGAGCTTTCCACTCTTCCCAAATGATATCGTTCCTTTCTTTATGTAGTTGATTGTAAAGAACTTGCTCACATCATCGGTCATATATCTTGAGCAACCGCTATCTAAAATCTTCATGTTTGAATCCTTCTTCTCTTCTACCTAAACAATGGGCAAAACACAACTCTTTGTTACCCATGCACTTGATCTAGTAATATCATGCAAGTATTTCTTAGAGACCTAAGCTTTTTTACTTTTTCCTTAATAATTGACTTCTTAGGTATATCATTTCTTCCTATAAGAGAATCATAAGCAACCTACTTGGTCTTGGGTCTATATCCTAATCCAACCTTGTTGTAAATGGCTCTTTGACTACTAAGAATCATATCCAAGTATTTTGACCCATTTGTAAATTTTTCTACACATGTTCTCAAATTAGTGACTTGACTTTTCAAGTTATCATTTTCCTCCTTAAACATGCTTGATTCATTTGATACACATGCATCACTCCTAATAGCCTTACGTTCTCCTTTTAAGACCTTAACCTTTGATTATGACTTAGCTAGGGCATTCTTGAGATAGACAATTATTTTATAAAGAAATTCTACTTTGGGAGACTCCTTTATCTCATCATCACTAGATGACGATTCATCTTCACTTGAAGCTTCATCTCCACTTGAAGCTTCTTCTTGACTCGATGTTTCCTTGTCATCTTCAAAGGCCATGAATGTCATGTGTCGGGTGACATGACATAGCTCATCTTCATCTGATGAGTCAATGCTTGCGGTGTTCCAAGTATCTTGAGCCACCATGGCTTTCTTCTTCTTCTTCTTCTTCTTCTTCTTCTTCTTCTGCTTCTTCTCCTTCTCCTTCTTTTTCTTTTCCTTTTCTTCTTTCTTCTTTAATTCCAAATAATTTGGCTTGATGTGCCCCTTCTTGTTACATTCATAGCAAATAACATTAGAGATAAGGTTTGAACTTTGATCACTTTTACCTTTTGAGGGTTGAAATATTTTCTTCACATCCTTTTTTGTGAACCTCCTTGTTCTTCCCATCATCTTCTTAACATAGTGAGCCACTTCACTAGCCAACATCTCTTTGTCACTATCCGATGACTCTTGACTGGACTCGGATGATGAAGATTCTTCCTTTCTTTCTTTCTTTTTCTTCTTCTTCTTCTTTTCTACAATAAGAGCTATGCTTTTCTCCTTTGAAGACATGTTAGCTTGTTCATGAAGTTCAAATTTACAAAATAACTCATCAATCTTGACTAAAGATAGATCTCTAGAAACCATATATGCATCAACCATTGATGCCCATAAGGTGTTTCTAGGAAAGGCTTTAAGAACATACCTCACTAGATCTCGGTTGTCAATCTTCTCACCTATCACATGAAGTCCATTGACTATTTCCTTAAATCTACCATGCATTTGGCTTACCGTTTCATTGGTCTTCATGGTGAAGGTTTGAAGTTAACTTACAAAGAGATCCCTCTTAGCTCTTCTTGATTCACTTGAATCTTCATTCAATTCAATGAGCTTCTCCCAAAGCTCTTTGGTGGAGTTGAATGGTCCTACTTTGTTTAGTTGCTCCTTAGATATCCACATTGTAGAGTTGTTATAGCTTTTACATTGGCTTGAGCATTCTTCATTAATTCTTTTGTTCAATCCTTAATTAGAAGAGGTCCTCCAAGTAGATCCTTTGGATTTTCGAATTTATCTACAATACTAAACCAATTTTCAATGTCATTCATTAAATAATATTTCATTCTACGTTTCTAATATGCGAAATCGTTGTCGTCGAAGAATGGTGGCCTAGCGGTGCTATATCCCTCTTGAAATGCCATTTTTATACTTCAGTTGACAATGAGTTCTTCCGAGGTTAGACCTCGCTCTGATACCACTTGTTAGGATCTTGGTGTTAGGCTAGAGGGGGCTAAATAGCCTTTCTTTGATTTTAATTACAAATTATTAGTGGAAGCAAAAAACAAAACAAAGCTAGAATGGAATAATGAAAATGCAACCCTAACTCCTTTCATTTACTTGATCTCCACCTCCTCGAGGTGACTAATCCAAGGTCACACACACACCCAATTAATCTCCACTATGTTCTTCTCCTTCTCGAATCAAGCACGAAGGTGGAGAAACCTTTACAAGAATGTCTCTTCCTCTTACAAGATTTAAGAGTGAGTTTGGGAGGAAGAGAATGGAAACACAAAGGCTTCGAGATCACTTGGAAGAGTTGAGATGTAAGAATGGCAAGTGAGTATCCCTAAGCTTCAGAAATCACTTTTATATGTTTTATCGACATCAATCGGCTGGTAAACTTATCAGTCGACTGTTATTAAGTAACGGCTACCAATCCAATTGGAATTTGTAGGATTCAGTACGTCATCAACTCAATGGTAATATACAGTTGACTAGTTAGTCGACTGATATTCATAGGGCAGGCATACAGAAACATTCTATTCACAACCAGTCGACTAGTCAACCGACTGATATTCATAGGGCAGGCAAACAGAAATATTTTATTCACCACCAGTCAACTGCACAGTCAAGTTTTCACCATATCAATAAACTAATAATTGTATCAGTCGACAGGTACACCCTTGTTTTACCCTTCCATCTTCGACATTACCTTCTAGCCTCTTCCATCGACCTTACGTCCCTCAGATGCTTCTCCATCCTTCACATCTTGCATTTAGGAGTTTCCTTCGGCCTTGTCCTAGCTGTAGATCCCTTGCCAAGAGCTCCTTGCTCCGAGACTTCAATCTTGCCAAGTCACACTTAGACTTTCCGTTTGTCTGCACACTTAGTAACACATATTAGTATTGATGCAAATCAAATCACATCATATCGTCATCGTGTCCTGGTAGCCCCACAACAAAGTTCATCGTGATATGCTCCCCTTTCCATTCTAATATCTGAACCTACTAAAGAAATCTTATTATCTCTAGTTCAGCCTTCACTTGTACATATTAGACATCGAGCTATAAAGTTTGTAATGACCTGGTCCACATCTCGTTCCACCAATAGGAATGCTCTAAGTCTCTGTATATCGGGTATCACTCGGATGTATAACAAATCCAAAGTAATATGCTTCTTGAAGTAAATCCTCCTAGATAGGATATGTCCTAAGAATCCACAATCCCCTATGGTAATAAACAATCTCGTTCTCATCACACGAGAACTTTTTCTGCTATCCTAAGACTTCTAATCAAAACTCTCCACACCAACACTGTAACCACAACTCGGTGACAAGCTAAAAATCCTCAAGACTTCCCAACCAAAGCATCAGCTATCACATTGGCTTTTCCTGGGTAGTAGTTAATCATGCAATCATAATCTTTCAAGAATTTCATCTAAATATTTCCTCCAAATTTTCAACGCGGAAGCGATAGCCACTAACTCCAAATCATGTATAGGATCGTTCTTCCCATAAACTTTCAGCCGATGAGAAGCATATGATACTACTTGTACATGTTGCATCAAAACTACACCAAACCCCTTGTATGATACATCTGTGTAGAGTTCAAATCCATCTACACTAGAAGGTAAACCTAAAATGGTTGCAGTTATAAGCTTTGGCTCAACTATTGAAAGCTGACCTCGCAAGCCTCTGCCCAGGAAATTTTTACTTCCTTCCTAGTCAATCGAGTCAACTGTATAGCAATGCTAGAAAATCCCTCTTCCAATCTCCGATAACATCCAAATAATCCTAGAAATATATGAGTCTCTTGTATAGATTTCGGCTGTTCCCAACTGGTAACAGCCACTATCTTCTATGGGTCCACTAATATATGTACCCCTACTGAGACCATGAGTCTAAGAATTTCCCACAAAAGTAACCATAATGCACACCTACTGAACCTCACATAGAGATATTCTAGTCAAAGCATCTCCAGAACTATGCGAAGATATGATTCGTGATCCATCTCGAATTAGGAGTATATCCAAAATATCGTCAATGAAGACAATGATAAGCTAATCCAAATACTCCATAATAGACTATCAAGTCAAATATCCACCAATAGATCATCCGATCGTATCACATCGTAAAATAGGGTGAAATTCATTTTAGTCCCTGAGGTTTCAACTCAATTTCAAAATAGTCCCTGAGCTTTTAATTTACTTTAATTTAGTCCCTCACATCATTTTTTAATAATATTTTCTAGCTAAAAAATGTAAAATGACTAACTCACCCTTTCACTATATTTTATTCAAACACATTAAAACTAAAATCATCCATAATATACAAATATTGAAGTAAAATAGTCCCTAATAAAAAAATAAATAGTCCCTAATTTATAAAATTATTATAAACTTTAAAAAAAGTAATATTTTTTTACAATATATCTAAAAATATATACAAATGTATTAAAGAATGCAATTTCTCAATGATATATTAAAGATAAGTCCTAATATATACAAACTAGAACTGTTTTTGGCTTATTATTAATATGTGGTAAAAAAGTGATGTGTGGGGGAGAGCATGCTAGGGCATGCCGAGTTTCAACCTTAGGACCTCATTTGACAACCTCTTATGCCTTAACCACCGCACCGTCCTGAGGGTACATGGCTGAATTGATAGTAAAGTAGTCCTTCAACTAAATTAATAATCAACCAAGAGAGTTCTAATTTTTATATATTAGAACTTTACCTTTGATATATTATTGGGAAATTATATTTTTTATATATTTATACATTTTTTAGGTAAATTGTAAAAATAATTTTTTTTTAATTTATCATAATTTTATAAAATAGGGACTATTTTATTTTTTTTATTAATCAAAGACTATTTTACTTCAATATTCATATGTTAAGGATGATTTTATTTTTAATGTGTTTGAATGAAATATAGTGAAAGGGTGAGTATAGTGAAAGGGTGAGTTGGTGATTTTACATTTTTTTTAGCTAGAAAATATTATTAGAAAATGATGTGAGGGACTAAATTAAAGTAAATTAAAAGCTCAGGGATTATTTTGAAGAAACCTCAGGGACTAAAATGAATTTCACCCTCGTAAAATATGATTTCACCATATCTACCATCTCATCTAATACTAAGCATCAATCAAACCTGATAGCACTCTAGACAATGATAGAATAAGATAAAAAACATTCAACCAAAAATGTATGATTACTGAAGTCCAAGGGACCTCCCTTGACTTCCTGATCGATGATCAGCATTTCTTCAGATGGAAGAAATACACTCTATTCGTGTAACATGGGTAGATACCAATAAATTATCAAATATCATCACCTCAAGTACTCAAATACCCACTAAAGAGAATGACAATCTAAAATCCAAAGGGTCACTTAACCTCTCGACTAAGGGTCTACCCACCAAAAAGGTATCTCCACAACTCCCATAATCATGCTCGTAAATTATCCTCCAACCAACATCGACAAAAGGTTGAACACTCTGATCTGAAATATAGACTTCAAGACCAGGGGTAAATGATGATGTGATTAAGGTCTTGAACTACTTGACGGAGACAACGTTAGTTGAGTCGGCTAACCATTGTCTTGTATCCCATCATACTACGATTGCTTTACTCAAGGTTTAGGATCCTCTAGCGGCGAGCAATAGAAAAGGAGGCAGAGAAATACCAAATCTCCTTAGCATTTCAATATCATTACCAAGTGATGCTCTACCTCTCAAGGATCATCTCTGGAATTCCCACTCAGTATCAGTTGGTCTATATCTCTATGTACCATCGAAAATATATAACTATATACAATCAGTCCATGAGTCAGGATCTCTCATGAAACAACATTAGGTGAGTCGACTAACCATCTCCTTGTAAACTATTATGCTACGGTTCCCCCACGTGGTGTTAGGTCACATTAAGGATAAGCAGCTAACTTCATCTTCTGTATTAGTACAAGTCATATGTATGAATGTACTCTCCAAATTATATACCCAAGTAACAAATGTATCTCGTAAGTGTTAAGCAGCTAGCTCTACACTTTTCCACCTCACTATATATTATATAACATGATACGACCGGTTCATGGTTAAAGTTTCCATGAACAGAATACATCGATCCTATACTAATCAAGCCTACAAAAGTATGCAACTAATTCATTCCTTTCTACGTTTGTATAAGTCATGTACTCAAATGTGTATATTAGATTATCTAACCCAGCACTAGAAATCTAAGGGTCAGAATATCCATAAAATAGAGTAAGTCAGTCCTCCACTAACCAAACAAACAGGAATAAATCGATCCTCCACTAATCAAACCAATAAAAATAAATCGGTCCCCTACTGACCAAATTAACAAAGGTATATCGGTCCTCTATAAACTAAACTAATAAGGGTAAATCATGTTAGAACATTAATGACCGGATTTCTCTTACGTACGGTGTTAGTGCGCAACTGAAAGACAATTCAATGAATACAATGCTAACACACTATCACCTACTTGGTATCCACCTCTGAGAAGGTGACTAATCCAAGGATCCACGCGTCGTCGAGCTTCAATAAGAACTTGATCTCTTCTTGGTGAGATCAAACCTCTCACAACACAAAGATCTTCCTCTTACAATGTAGTATGAATATGGGAGGAAGATGTGAGCTT
>JBAMIE010000049.1:2046802-2060862 GCA_037177295.1 Kaempferia parviflora | reverse complement strand
GGGGGGAGGCTCTATACACTGCTTGTCATGTGTTAAATAGAGTACCAATGAAGTCAAGGGATAAAAGCCCATATGAGATTTGGAAACATCGAAGGACAAGTTTGAAATACCTTAAAATGTGGGGGTGCCTTGCAAAGGTACTTGTACCTGAACACAGAAGGAAAAAAACTTAGTACAAATATTGTAGACGGTATCTTTTGGGTTATGCACAGAATAGTCTTGCATATAGATTTCTGATTATTAAATCAAAAATTTCTAAATTAGATACTAATACTATTGTAGAACTTCGTGATGCTACATTTTTTGAGGATATATTTCCTATGAAGATAAGAACACCTCAGTCTATTTCTAGTACTCCTACTAGAGATGAGTCTGCTTCCGTACGGGTCCCATTATCCTCAGTAGGTGCACCTTCCTCAAGTCACTCTAGACTAGATGAATCTAGTAAGTGTACAGAATTGAGAAGGAGCAAGAGGCAACGTGTGTCTAAGGATTTTGAACAAGATTTTGTCACCTACAATATATAAGGTGATCCTGTGACATATAGAGATGATATGACTCCACCTGAAGTTAAGCACTGGAAAGAGGCCATTAAAAGTGAAATGGACTCTATAATCTCTAATGATACTTGGGAATTAGTAGATTTGCCTCTTGGTTGTACCACCATTGGATGTAAATGGGTGTTTAAAAGGAAATTAAAACCTGGCGGATCAGTAGATGAGTTCAAAGCCCGCCTAGTTGCTAAGAGATTCAAACAAAAGGAAGGGATTGACTATTTTGATACTTATTGTCATGTTATAGAATTACTACAATCCGAGTGTTGATAGCACTGGAATCCATATATCATCTTGTGGTTCATCAAATGAATGTCAAGACTGCATTTCTTAATGGAGATCTTGAAGAGGAAATATATATGGATTAGCCAGGAGGGATATGTGATTTCTAGTAGTGAGAATAAAGTCTGTAAGTTAGTAAAATCTCTTTATAGTTTGAAGCAAGCTCCAAAGCAGTGGCATGAAAATTTTGATAGAATTATGCTATCATTTGGCTTTAAAATTAAAGACTCTGATAAATGTGTATATACTAAAATGAAAGGTGATAAATTATATTATCTTATGTTTATATGTAGATGATATTCTATTGTTTGGATCTAACATTTCTATTATTAATGAGACAAAGACTCTCTTGGGTGGGAAGTTTGATATTAAGGATATGGGCTATGTTGACGTGATTTTGGGGTTGAAGTTGACTCGCTCAATTGATGGAATAGCGATTTCTCTGACACACTAAGTTGAGAAAGTGTTAGAGAAATATGGCTATAGCCATGTTAAATCTGTAGTCACACCCTATGATCCTTCAAAGAATCATCATAAGAATAAGAGTGGCGTGGTTGTGTCTCAATTAAGATATTCGCAAATAATTGGTAGTCTAATGTATTTGGCGAATTGTTCTAGACCTGATATCTCTTTTGCAGTAACAAAATTGAGCAGGTTTACCAGCTGTCTGGACAGATCTTATTGGGATGCATTAGACAGAGTATTCAAATACTTGAAAGGGACTATATCCTTGGACTGATCTCTTCCCGGGGTGAAGTAAGAGCTACAGTAATATTGGATAAGGGATTTGAGATGCCTTTTTAATTTTTTTTTTAAATGGGAATTAGCTCATTCCCATTCGGATATATCTTTACCGATTCCTTTTTATATTGTAGTAGTTTGTTTTTACTAAGATTTTGTGTTTACAAATTAAATCTATCTCATGTTACAATTGTACTAAATCTGATTCTAATACTATTAAAAACAATGTAACAACTACATAAAACAAATAACTTTAAAACAGTTATCAAGTAATATTACAATATTGTATCAGCTCTATTAGTAACTACTATAATAATTTTGGATAAGGAATATTTTATAAATAACACATCAAATAAGATGTCTTTTTGATTTTTTTTTTTAAATGTATTATATAATTTTATGCGTCTTTAAAGAATAAGCTCATCGGCATGCCAATGGGATATAATTTTTACTCCAATTTTCCCCCGATTTAGCATATGTTTACCGATTGCTGTATTAGAATTTTACTAAATTTGAGTCTAATACAATAAGCATTAAAAAAAAATTTGATCGCCAGATGATAATCACTTGAGATCTGAACGATTTTAAATGATTTTGGATGTCAGATAAATTCCAGACCATCCAATTTAAGAACTATAATCGAACCAGTCAAACATGTTAGTCGGATAGGGGCCTTGGACACACTGCAGAAGATAAGATTCAGACTAAAAAGTCCAAGCAGATTGTAAAGCGTGACATCAACAATGATGACAACAGAAGAAGATATCCATACGAGATGGAAGGCAATTATAACGGATGAAGGTCACCTTTCATTCCAAAATACATGTCTCCCCACTTGCATAGACAATGTAAGCCAAGCCAGGGTACAACAAGCCAACAGTATATATATACACACAAGCTACAAAAGAGAGAAAGGTTACCCTGAAGTAAGGAGTTGATGACCCTATTCGTTGCCTCAAAACACATTGCTAGACTGCTAATATAAGGTTTTCTAGATCTAGGGTGTTCCAGGATATGTCAAGTTAACCAACACATTACACCTACTAGTTAACAAAAGAAAGTAGGGTAGCAAACACCACCACTGCAGCCTTCTCCTTCTTTGTGTGGCTTAGAGTAGCAGTTATAGGCGCCATTTTGTTTGTCTGCACAGAGAAGAGTCCAGTTTTTCCCATTCATAACGGCCTGGGAGAGGCTTATCATTCACAAAATCAAAGTTGTACCTGCCAAAAAATGATAGACTAGTAACAGTCAATGACATTCAGAAATCGCAAATCACAGATATGGCTAAAAATTCAACAATCGATGAAAACAACATTATTACAAAATATAGCAGATTTTATATGTGGAAAGCAACTCATCAATTGTCCAAGAACTCTATGCTGTCTTGTAGCAAGTTGTGATAGATAAACCAACCACAAAGAACTTTTAATATGCCACCCTTAATATAGATGACCATGAATCCAAAGAAGTACTATCATGTCAGAAATTTAAAGCATAGAAGAATATGTACTTCTCCATGAACCTTCTCTGTTGGAGTTGTTCAGGCCGAGCAAAAAGCCTTTCCATTTCCACCTCAGATGCAGATGGGTTGCTACTGGTAATTGGTAGCTGCTGCCGCTTGTTTGCAGTCGAGTAGGTAGGCTGGGTTGTTGAACCACGAGTTTCTATGGCATCTGAGTTCCTTATCAGACTGCAGGGTGTGGTTTCTCTGTCACTCCTGCAACCAAATGACAATTGCCTAAATTTTCTTGAGGAGAATATGTCAACTGTATCATAACAGCATGAAAACATTAGTTAAAATCAAAAGATTCAGCAGAAAAGGAGTCAGCAAAGCTGTTACAGGCTTTGAAACGAAGAAAATAATCTCAATAACAGAACCGGTTAGGGCATCTGAAACTATTGGACTTCACTAATTTCAGAGGAAAAGTTAAAAGCTTTTTCATGATCATTTACTGCTAGAATTAAAGTCCAGTACAGAAAAACCTGCCAAAAGGCACTGTCGCAAAGGATGAAACATAGATATCACAGTGTATTGCCATCAGAAGAGTTCATAAGAGACCAATAGCAAGTATCAAAAGCGTGAATATATATATATATAGAGAGAGAGATGTTATCTTGCCCGACCTTATATGAGCGACCGTGAACAACATCCGATGTGGATGATTTGACACGACAAAACTCAATTTTTTTATTCTCTCTATCACCTGCATGCAACAACTTTACTCTCTTTCTTCTCTCATTTACGTGCAACAATTTTTCTCTCTTTCTTTTCTCATGTAACATCTTTTCTCGCTTTACTCTCTCATCTACTTTAAAGTAAGTGCCACAACTTGTGGTAGCTGCTTTAAATAACTGCATAAGTCGTGGCAGCAACATTAAAGTAACTGTTACAATAGTTGCGGCAGCTATTTCAGTTGTAGCAGCTACTTTTTGTTGCAACTATTTCAGGTGATAGAAGAAAAAATTTAGCTACAACTGCATGCAATCATGGGAGAGGGAAGAAAGTTAATAAACACATAGTTAATTCTGGGGACCGCGCAGCAATAATATTAAAAAAAATGACCAAAACGTATCTATTGCATAAATTAACATTACATTTACAGTGAGTAAAAGAATTTGTCAAAGGTAACACATAGTTAATTCGCTGACAAACAACAAGCACAAGAAGAACAATGACTTGCTATATACTTCCAGATACCGTTCTTCAACAATAGTGGGCCGTCGGCCATTTCAAACCAAAATGAAAAGGTAAAAATCAGTAAATTGCAATTTACTAAGGAAACACAAGAATCAGAAGGTTGCACTTTCAACTTCCTTGAATGGCATTTCATATCACATAGTAGAGGAGGGGTACAGGAAGGAAAGGCCTTGAGAATATCTTTAAAAGGTAAAAGTTGAATATTTATAACAGAGGAATCTAAAACGTAACAGAAATTAAGAATTGAAAAGCATGATATATACGTCACAAATCTTTTTTCTGAAGAAAAAAAAAACTACCTGTTCGCTTCGAATTCGAGATCATTTTCCCCAACGGAAGTCTCCAAACTAGAACCGACCTCGGTAATTACCTTCTTCGAGAAGCGAGTCGCGGGCCCTACAAACCTCCTTTTAGCGGCTACCTTGTTGCCGCCGATCTTGCGGCTAGGGCTAGGTCCAGGACAAACATTGAGCCTGCTCTTGGGGCCAGCTCGGGACCTGGCGGAGGAGGGAGAGCAGGAGTGCTTCTCGATTCGTCGATTCCGGAGCTGGAGGTGGGAAGAGGTGGCTGCTGCCGGTGAGGATTTACGGAGGTTTTTTAGAATAAGGGTTTGGGCCCTGGTGCGGACCCCGAGGTAGGTCATATGGGATGCGACTTTCCCCTCTGCCTTTCCTTCTCCGCAGACATCGGCCTTCTTCGCGTACTTACCCGCTCCAGGACCCTTCAATTTCGTCATAGTCTTCACGGTCAGGAAAAAGAAGCCAACAGACCAGAATGGAAGATTGTGCGCTTGTTTGTTTATCCGAACAGAGAGAGAGAGAGAGTCAAATCCTTTAATTTGAATTTCATCATTTCAATCCTTTACTAGCAATACTTACTACAATACTTACTAAAGTGTGTATTCAATGTTAAATTTTTAATTATTTTTATAAATTTTAAAAGTCTAGATATATTTAATTTAGATTTTTATAAACCCCTTAAAAATTTAGTGGTATTCAAATTTAATGGTACATGACTTTTTAAAACTTTATTAAAATCTTTTAATATCCAAATTTTCAATAGATTTTTATAGATTCTTTAAAATTTAAAATTTACAAACTTTAAACCATTGGTAAACTTTAAAAAATAAAAGAAAAAGTCATCTATTCATCTTTCAGATTTCTATGGACTTTTAACTTAACACGTCTCTCTCTTTTCGACTGTCATCGCCTCTCTTTTCCCTTCCTCCACGGTTCTGCTCCTTCCTTGGTCAAGATCAACTTCCTCCGTCATTGAATCCGAGCTCCATATGCTAATCAAGTGCTCTCTTTTTGTTTCCTCGACTCTTCTTCAATCATTCTCTCGTAGACAGGTGAACATCTATTAGGATTACACCGTTTGATTTTATTGTTTTGGTTCGTCCGGAAGAAATAGTGGCGCTTTGTATTTTTTTGAATATGCTGCTGGAAGCATCCACTTCGTTTGAGCATCAACGAGCTTTTGATTATTATGTGATAGCCGATTTGTATGTGCGTATTTTGTTTACTGGCATATTTTGTTTGTATGTGTGGTGATAAAAATTGATCTTTTATCATATTTTACTTTTTCGTAAATTAGATGAATTTTTTGTGTGCGATATGAGATACCTGGTTTTTCTTCGCATCATGTAGTAGATACAACCACAAGTCATTATTTAGTTGACGTAGAAGTCTTGTAAAAGTATTTTATTGTCTTCCTATAAAAATTACTCACTTTATTATTGATAATGTGATTGTTTACATTGTTAAAGCTGACAATATGTGTTTTAAACCACTGCCACATGTCTTAATAATTTTTTTTCACCTTTATTTGTATAAAATATCTGAAATTCTACTTATATTTCTTTTTTTTCTAAATATTTTTTTTATAATTTTCAAATTAAAAGAAAAATATATGAAAATAATTTTTTTATTCTTAATAGCTATATTGGACGGGAGTGTTATAAGATATTATTAAATTATGAAATCAACAAGTTTCTATGAAAAATATCTATAAAAGTCTTATAAAAAAGTTTATAAGACTCCATGGAATTCTTTTCTTAGCTCTGTATAATTCTATAAAAGTAAATAAAAATTTATTAACTCTATACAAATCTATTACTAAAAAAAATTAATAAAAATTATTAAATTTCTTGATTGGATACATCCAGCTATTTTGATTCAAAAATTATTCGGTTTAGAATTGTTTTATACAATTTTAGGATGAAGCTATTTTATATAAAATAGTTTTAAAGTAGAATCTAGAGTATTTTAATAATTAAATAATAAATAAAGATTATTTAAAATATAAATAAAAAAATAATGTTTTTTTGATAATTTTCTACCTATATAATAATATTATAGTGATATAATTGTCGTATCGGAAATGTCAAAATTGGGTCCCAATGCGGTCTGTCTCACCTCTAGGCTCTACCGCTAGCCCGCACCCAAAGCCCACTCGGAAGCTACTAGAAGCCGCTAGGAGTTGTAGCGGACGATAAAAGGGCCAAACAGCTGCCCGGAAGACTGCTCGCTACTTCCGCTGCCCTTTCCTCTTCCTTTCGAATCTCGAGGCGATCGAATCTCCATGGATGCGAGCAAGGTGAAGGAGCTCCGCCTCTTCGTGGATCAATGCAAGAAGGATCCAGCCATACTGGCCGACCCTTCCCTTTCCTTCTTCCGCGACTACCTTGAGAGGTAAAATAGGATTCTCCTCTCTTATCATCGGTTTTGAGTATATAATTTTCTTTGTTCATATTTGCGTCTCACGTGTGCACTTCTTGCCTGCATTTAGTTTGGGTGCGGAGCTTCCGGCTTCAGCTTACGGTTTTGGGGCGTCTACTACTGCGGTAGCCTGCAAAACCCTATTCCTTACCTTTTCATCTTTAGTTTGATCGATGTACGTTTAACTGCTAGATTCGCATTTTCTCCTCTTTCAATTACAACAGGCACCTGCTTTGGTGAACACATTAGTTATTATTTTGTGCCAGTTTATGTGATAATGATGCACAGTATATACACGATGAATATTAATTCCCATTTTTGATACATAATTAATTTTTTTCCTATCAAAATTGAACTAAACACGCCAGACTAGCTAGTAATTGTACTCT
The DNA here is from genome assembly GCA_037177295.1 of Kaempferia parviflora. Lineage (NCBI taxonomy): Eukaryota > Viridiplantae > Streptophyta > Magnoliopsida > Zingiberales > Zingiberaceae > Kaempferia > Kaempferia parviflora. The sequence continues at coordinate 2,053,478 of JBAMIE010000049.1, read as the reverse complement.
TTTAGGAGGTTTGGGAAATTGGGTTGGCTTGTATTGCCAGCAATTTGATATCCAGTTCTTCGATAAATCCCCTTTATGCAATCATATCTACGTTTCTAGTCACTTTAAATCATGCAATGCATTGATGTTTTTATCACTCAGTACGAGCGAGGAGAGAGGAACAGAACGATTGAGTGACAAATTAAAAATTTTGTTATCCCCCCAGCTCAATTACAATTGTAGCCCTTATAATGGCATGGCCATGTAAAACAACACAGTGCCAATCCCTTAGTTAATAGAAACCCTAAATGTGTCAACAAGTTCTATATTTGCAATATATATTGCTATATGGATCTTACATAATGGAAATTTACTTCCTTGCACTATCATAGATTCCATAAAATACTAGAACAATAAAATATTAATTTGTAAGCAGCCTACTTCTAGTCAAATTTAATCTTTTACAGCTAAATTAATAAAATATAGTTCCTAGTGATATTTCCTTGATTAAATATCTGGGACAACCATGATCAAAGAATAATATACTACTATGATTTCAAAAGTGGCTGCCTTAGCAGCTTTTGCGGTTGGGGATTTAGAAGGGGATCTAATATAAACTGCACATGGTGCATGCAGCACATATGCAATCGAAAAGAAGTTTTTATTTAGTCCATTTGAATCAATTTTGACGACATGACCTAAAGCCCTAATGGTGCATTTGATTTGTGGGAAATATTTAGTTAAGGTAACCTCATCTACCTATATCAGTTATATTAGATAAGTTTATAAATGAACCCTCGAAGTCCATGTCCTCAACTCTTGGCATAGGGAGATGGAGTAAAGGCATGAGAACTAGAGTGCTAGAGATGAAATATGTGAAATGGGTGATGTTGTGTCATCCAAGATATCAACATGTGTGATGGCAAAGAGGGAGATAAAGACGGAGGAAGGATAGGAGAGGGTTGCAAGGCCCTGTTGGACATTTCTTGGGCTTGGATAAAGTCTACAATAGAAGTCTTCAATGGCAGCAACAAAAAAGGTGGCCGAGGGGGAAAAAGATATTGGATGAGAAATAATTCCTTGAATGATAAGACTGCATGCTGCACACACTTGAGTTGGAGGTACTTGCGTGGATCCAGAGAGGAGTGATACTTGCATCAGCATCAACATTACATCAGGTTATTCTTCTCATCTTCTATCATCTTTGAAGGTGGAAGGAGAGAAGGGTGGAACAAATGGCAAGTGCTGGCTGTTTTTCAATGGCAACAACGTATGGCTAAGGAGGAAATGGATACTGGATGATAAATAATTCTTTGAATGATGGAATGATATTGCATATTTGTGAGATTCTCAATCTTGTATATTTTGAAATAGGCTTGGGTCACCGAAACAATTGATATTTGTCTTTTTTTCTTCTTCCGGAATCCTTTGGTGCTATCCCTGGTATCTAGAGGATGCCAATATAAATTTGTTCCATCTAAAGTTTAATATCTCATCAAACTGCTAAGTGGTAGTTTTTTTTTTCTCTCTGTTTGCATTTGTGGTGTGTATACAGGGACTTCTTCTGATCTATTCTTTTTTACTAGATCTCTTTCCTTTGTCACTTGAGATCTCAACTCACAATTTTCATGATTTGTATTCATTGCAGAAAGCTCCAGTGGTTGATGAAATAGACACAGATCTTGATGAGGATGATGTTGATGCAAAAGGTGCCCCTCCAGTAGATCATGAATCTGATGATGAAATTATCGAATCAGATGTCGAGTTGGAGGGAGAAATTGTTGAAGCTGATAACGATCCTCCTCAAAAAGTAAATGAAGTTGGATGTTTTGTGCTTCTTATGGTTGCTATTGCAGTATCAATATAGACATGTGCCTTGGATGATTTTTGTAGATGGGAGATCCATCTCTTGAAGTGACTGATGAAAATCGTGATGCTTCTCAAGAGGCTAAGGCAAAGGCCATGGAGGCAATTTCAGAAGGTATTATGCATTTTAAATGGTGTTTTTATTTCTTATAGTAGACTATGGCTGACAACAATTGTTTTAACTAACAAACAGGACAACTCGATGAGGCTATTGAGCATCTCACAGAGGCAATATTGCTGAACCCAACATCAGCAATTATGTACGCTACTAGAGGTAAGTGTGAATTCCACACTTGTACAATACTTCTGTTGCAATATCTTTCTATTATGAATCATCCGGGTCATTATTCCATCTGCAGCATTGGTCTTTATCAAGATGAAGAAACCTAATGCTGCAATTCGAGATGCAACTGCTGCTCTAGAGGTTATTTTTGATACATTTAACTGCTTGTACTACCTCTCTTTGGTCTTATCTGCGTTTCATCTCCTAGATAACATAACCTGTCCCGAGAGCATTGAATTTATAATTTCATGCTTAACAAAACATATGAATGATGTTATTGTTGCAGCTTCTAGTCATTAATGGTTGCTATATCAACCTAATCCAAAAATGGCAAGAGGCTTGATTCTTAAAAGGGCACACATGTTAATGCAGGATATTGTTGCGTATGAACTCTATCTGATGTAAACTATGTTTTTTCTACAATTTAGTTAAAATTAGAACGCTCGAATTTATGTGAAAAATTGGAGTTGGTGAAAATAAGATGCAAATAATAATCATCTCTCAGTATTGAATTTAAATGATGTTTTGTTGTAATTTTTAGGGCTATTTTTGAGAGCTATTGCAAAGTTTGAAGTTTCAAATACATGCACAAAATTTAAATTTAGTAACAAATTTAACGAGCAGTAGGTATCCTTACTTTTTTCAAATGACATCTATTTTCCATTTTTTTTGTGAATTTTTAGCTGGCATGAAATATCTGTTTTGCTATTTTCATCTCCCACTTGTAGATGGCTCGAGGGAGTGTTATTCCATTAATTTTCCACTATTTGTCATGTTTCTAATGCAATCGGTTAGGGGAAATAGTTAGCTAACATCATTATAGCTGATTGACTTTCCAAAAAGGTTAATTTCAGTATCATTACTCACCAATGTTTTTTGTTAATGAATGTATTCTTATTCCTTTCTCTTACTGATCAAAGGCTACATCGTTAGATGTCCCTTGGAATTGTATTATTCAAATCTCTAAATTCTATTTTCTGATTCATAGGAAGTTTCTGCAACGTATACTAAATTTGGTATATTTAATAAATAAAGCTAGGAAAAAGGATGAGATACCCTTTCACATTTAGCTCTCAAAACAAGAAAGATAAGTATGTAGCTTATTGATTTATTTGGCTACTGCTAAAGAGTGCATCTTTGGATGAATTACTCTAGTATAAAAGCTGTTAGTGTTAGCCGAAAAATACATCTGATAATTTATATGGCTTTGTTGTATGAGATTAACTTGTAATCAGTTTCTTCTATTTTCTGTAGTTCTTCATGTCCATGACACATATGCATAAATATACAGTTCCTTTGTAAAGGAAAAAGTTCATGTTAAAGATCGGTAATCATGTGAATCATGTTCCAGCCATTTCCTTTGTCACTTGTACTGTGTATCACTTTCCATCTTATTTAAATTCCTAATAGTTTCTTCAAGTTCAATAAGCTCTGAGTATGTCGTTGTACTCAAATACTAATTCAGGCCTTCTAAATTGGCAAATGGCTGGAACATGTGGATTGAGCCATCTGATGATAACTGCATTACGTGGGAATGTAATAATAGTTTCAATTGTGTACACATAAAAAAAAATACAGTAAATTCAAACTTGATACAGGTCTGCAACAACATCTTGTCATCTCATCAAGTTAGATATATCATTATTTCTTTGTTTTCTTTATGTTTGATTTTCCTTTTGTCAATTGCAAAATCAAATAAAATTATGTTTTGTTTTCTTCCACTTGCTTGAACATGAATAATGCATTAGAACAATAACATTTGTTTGGTCCTCTAGATTATGGTATTGGAGTCTAGGTAAAATTTTGTCGCAAGCTAGATCTTCAACATTGTTTTTGCTAGTGTTTATTTATGCAGTTGAACATTTTGCAGATTAATCCTGATTCTGCAAAAGGTTATAAAACTAAAGGAATTGCTCTTGCTATGCTTGGGAAATGGGAAGAAGCTGCTAAGGATCTCCATGTTGCATCCAAGTTGGATTACGATGAGGAGATAAATTCTGTGCTTAAAAAGGTTTATTTTCTATTATCATGCCTACGCCTACTTGCATGCTACAAGAATGATTTGCACTTGGATTTATAATCTGCATGGTGTTCTCATGCAGGTTGAACCAAATGCACACAAGATTGAAGAGCACCATAGGAAGTATGAACGACTGCGAAAGGAACGAGAAGAGAAGAAACTTCAGCGTGAGAGGCAGCGTCGACGCACTGAGGCTAAGGTACATTATGAGTATGGGTAGCTAAAATATATAAATTTCTTCTTTTTTCAAAGAAAAGCTAATTGTCAGATGCTGTTTGTATTTATTTGTATGTTATCTTTAATTTCTTCTAGGCTGCTTATGAAAAGGCAAATAAGAAAGAAGAATCAAGTAGGACAGCAGGAGGCACACCTGGAGGATTCCCTGGAGGTATGCCTGGGGGGATGCCTGGAGGCTTCCCTGGTGCTATGCCTGGTTCTGTGCCTGGAAATATTGATATGAGCAAGATTTTAAATGTGAGAATGAGATTTGTTTTGTTTTATATGCATTATTATAACAAAGATATGGCTTAAGGGTATTGCTGTTTGTTTTACAATGTGAATAGGATCCTGAGCTTATGGCAGCATTTAGTGACCCTGAGGTTATGGCTGCACTTCAAGAAGGTACGTATACATGCATGGGTTTTGGGTGATCAGACAATTGTTGAAGCTACAGTTGGAGTTGAAACCCTCCTAACTATGTGAACCCTAATGTCCTGCAAGTATATATAAAATATTTGATCTGTCATATAGTAGATTTAGAACTATCTCTTTGTTCAGACGTTAGGCCAACTTGGCCTAAGATTATTCAAGCTCAAAAGAATTTTTTTCTTCAAACTTTTAATCACCTTTAGTTACTGTTAGCCAACATAAGTAAATGTCATAGAAGTTACATGCTCATAAGTTGATGACAAAGCATCTAAATGTTGATGGACAAAAGCTACACTTTTTTTTTTTTTTTTACTTTTATCTTGTTACGTCAGACGTTTGTATTTGAGTGTCTGGATACAGATAAGCCAGTGAATACTACAGGCAACATCAAGATCACACCATCACAACATAAAGGGAGAACACATTTATTTTTATGAAATTCACTTTCTAATATGCAACAATTTGTGAATATGCATTGAATCTTCTTCTTTAGTGCATTGCTAAAGGTTCCCTTAACCTACAGATGTATTATTTAACTAATTACTGCAATGATTCTTTTTATTCTCTTGGTGATTGTGATATTGTGGTTGGTGCAGTGATGAGTAACCCGGCAAGCTTTGCTAAACATCAAGCAAACCCCAAAGTGGCTCCCATCATTGCGAAGATGATGGGTAAATTTGCTGGACCTAAATAGAGGGCGTCAAGGAAGTTCAGATACGAGTAATAAACCTATTTGTATCTGTAACATTGTTTCTCCGCTGGTCAGTCATCTTTTGAGGAATTCTGAACATTAAATGGGTGGGTTTAACTTTAGTTTCTTGTCCGTAATGGGTTCTGGCAGCCTCTGTGTCCTATAACAATTGTCTTGTCCTTTGGTTATAAGTTAGTACTTTGATTTCCTGGAAACTAAAAGTGGAAACATTATTTGGTTTGTTGTTATTTGAATTAGTCTTCAACCATGTTCTTACGCGGATAGGTAAAACGACGCTCGAATCCTTATTGTAAGATTTTGGTATTAGCGTACTGCTTGAATCTTGTTTGGCATTGGCATGGAAAAGTAACATGGGTAGCGAATGGTTGGAGTAAAGTAGGTGTCTTCATTACAATCTTGATGGGAATACAAGATTTTTCATGTATAAAAAGTTTGAACAGTTTGCCAGTTGAGGATGCTAGGATGCTGGAGTATGAATTTTAAAATGGGATAATGTGATTGTTTGGGCTTCTTGCAAATATTCAATATTAGATGTTATATGAAGGGAAAGTAACATTTACTGCCTTTTGATTGATAGCCAAAGACTTAGCCAATTTCAAAAGAAGTCTAGACCCAATGGAGAATAGAAGCATAAACCTTTTTATATTTGTGCTTTCCAAGCGCCCATCTTTGTGTTCTTGTGGATAATTAGGACGGCATTCGGATCTTTAGATTCATCAACTTCCTACTCTTTTTCATCAACTTCATACTCTTTTTCACCAAAACAATTTAATTTGATAATTAGTGGTAAAAGACGAATCGTTCGTCTCCAGTGTCTCCGTCAATCAGGTCCAAGGTCAACACGAAGAAGGTAAATCATGTGGGCTACTAGTTAAGACATTAAGGTGGCGTTTGGTTGGTGGGTTTAGGAATCAGAGAATGGAATGATAGTAAATGATGGTGTTTGGATTGTGGATTTGGGAATGAAAATTTGGGAAATTTAAAATTTAAAATATAAATTTAAAATATAAATTTAAAATATAAAATATAAAATATAAAATATAAATTTTAAATTTTAAAAAATTACAAATAATTTTTTTAATATTAAAAAAGTAATAATAAAAATAAAAGAAATAATAAATAATAAATAATAATAAAAAAATAAAAAAAATGGAAAAAAAACAAAAAT
>JBAMIE010000049.1:1998060-2008750 GCA_037177295.1 Kaempferia parviflora | reverse complement strand
CTTTTAAAGTGCTTCCAAAAGTTTTAATTTTTCAAGCTCAATTGTGGTTAAAGGCACTTCTCAAAGCTAAAATACTTGTCAAAATTTTTTAAACTCTTTTTAAAAGTACTTTTCAAACCTAAAATTAGAAAGTGCTATGGTTTAGCGGGAGTTATTAAACTTCTTCTTAGGAACTTATCCTTTGCTTCTGTAAAAATATCTTTGTCCCTATTTTTTTGATATATGGCAAAGGGGGAGAAAATATGATTGAAAGTTAAGTTAAGTTTTTTTTTTCAAAACTATATATTTCAGAAAGTTTTTTCTTCAAAGTTAAAATGAAATCTTTTAGGGGGAGCTTAAAATTATTTTTATGCATTTTAACTTGTGCAAATTTTAATTTTATCTTTATACTTTACTTATCTTTGAATCATGTTGTCATAATCAAAAAGGGGGAGATTATTGGTGCAGGTTGCAACAATAATTGAACCTAAGTTTTGATAATGATAAAGAGTTCAAAGTTAAGGCTTATTGTTGATCTAACAAGATAAATGAAGTGTGCAGGAAAGTCCTAAGTGTTCTTAGATAGGTGGAAAGTCCTAGGTAATATAGGCACGAAGTCTTGACCTGCAGGGTTGATCAACGAAGTCTTGGCGACTAAAGTCGAGCAAGAAGTCTTGGCAAGTGGAGCCGAGCAACGAAGTCTTGGAGAGTAAAGCCGAGCACGAAGCCTTGGTCCGGGGGATCGAGCATAAGTCTTTACCAAGCGGGGACAGCGGACAGGAGTCGAGACGGGTCGACGATCAGACGTCGTCGAGTTCCGGGTGTTTGGAGGCCGAGCAAAAGTTCAACCGAATGTGCCAGTTGGCAAAGGTAATTTCTCTTGAGTGGAGTAGGTGAGGACGCGTTCCCTTAAGAGGGAACAGTAGGATTCGGTCTGACCTAGGGTTTCTGGTGAAACCTGAAAGTCAGGATCAAGACGACACTGGCTGTTAATCTTTCCCTTACATATTATTGTACTAACATGTTTTTACAGGAAAGAAAAGAAATAAAAAAGAAGAAGTGAAACCTTCGGCCCAGCCCACGTGCAGAAGGGCACGAGGGCGCCTTTAGTGTGCGAAGGCGCCCAAGTGTAGGCAGGAAGGCACACTCGAAGTGCAGAAGGCGCCCTCCAGTAGATAAAACTCGGCGGATTGAGTTTTGACTGTGGCTGCCGCGTGGAGACCTTTAAGGCCCCTAAGGGACTTGAGGTCGCCCTCAAGTGGATAGACGGTGACTTTTCAACCTTCATCCAATTCCAGCTAGAGGTGCCCTCAAGGGCTTGAGGGTGCCCTCCAGAGCATTTCTTCAGCCTATATAAGACAACATTTGGTTGCTTTTCAAGAACAATAATTCTCTTTCAATCTCTTGCTGCGTGCTATTCCAACGCCAACTCAAAGATGCTACGCTGCCCCGACAACCCAAAGCAAGATTCCGTCATTCAGAAGTCGTCGGTATAATTAAAGTTATTTTTCTTGCACTTAATTATTGTATTCAAATCTGTAATATTTTCGAATTGATAGTGATTGCCCAAAGTAAACGGTCAACGATCGTCGGCCTTGCAGTAGGAGCTGTTACAAGACTCCGAAGTAAGTAAAAACAAATATGTCTTTCTTTTGTTTCCTTTCTTATTTTCCGTTGCGTACTCGAAGTTAGTTTTAAAATCTGAAAGTTTTAGTATAGTGATGTTCACTCCCCCCAATCTCTATCGCTTATCTCGATCCTACACTTTCTTAGTGTCAGTATTGAAAGAATCAATACATAACAGATCTGACTTTGTTATATTATGCGAACTAGCCGGAATAGGAAAGAATGGAATATGCTCAAAAAACACAACATGATGAGAGTCGTACAATTCTTGATTAACGAGATCAAAGCAACGATATCCTTTTTAACCAACACCATAACCCAAAAAGACACACAGAGCAGACCGAGGAGCAAACTTATTACGCTCGACATGTAGATGAAGGACGAAACAAATATTACCAAAAACACGCAAAGAGGAATAGGCAGGAGCATACCCATACAATTTTTTTTTTCAAAAGGTGACAAACTTGAAATACCAGATAATGACAAACATATATGAGAGGAAGCTGACGTAGAAGAGGGTTGTGAAGCAAGAAGCTATTGAAACTGCTCAAATATATTTGGATCAGGTTTTCATGAAACATTCTGATGTAATATTGTTGTTGCCGACATTGTTGCTGCAATGATCCACGAAAACTGTGGATCGGATTAACATTGAACCACGAACGTCTACTCCTGGTGATTTCAGTTCCACAACCACGACTACGACTACTATTATGACTTTGAAAGAACCCACAACCGCTAGTAATTGTAACCGAAGTGTCAGAAGATGAGGAAAATTTGGTGTTAGGACACCCTGTGGTCACATGAAGAACCCGAAGTAGAAAAGAATATAAGTGCAAAAATCAGCAGCACAGGGCGTCAGTTTTGAAATCGACAGAAAATGACGTATATACCGAAATCGACAGAAAACAACATTGGCATCGAAATCGATAGAAAAGGAAGTTGACATCAAAATCGACAACAGATGTAGGAGGCGGCAGCAGCAACAGGAAGTAATAATAGGGGGCAACAGAAAAATTCGGTCAATGAAAGAGAACCTCGCTCTGATAACACGTAGAAATTAAGTAAAAGAAAAAATTAGCCATATTATTGAATCAAAAAGTACATTAGAAATAAAAAGTATAAAATCTTATATAGAAAATTTAATCCTAAACTAAAAAGAAAAAAAAAAAAAAGACTGAGTCACAAAAAGACTAAACACTAATGAGAGATCCTTAGCAAAGACAGATCTAAACACGGAGTTGGAAAATCTCATCGTAATTCTGCTTCTTCCAAAATAGCCAAACATAAGTTTTAAAATCAATAAACTATTTTAGTTGTAAATTTTATTTCAATATTAATTAAAACGTCTAATATTAATTAAAATTATTCCGATATTTCTCAAAATAGCCGATCAAAATTATTTTAATACTAGCCAAAATTATTCTTACTTGTTAGAACTTGTCTATTAATAGTAAAATCTATCTCCAACATGGATTAAAATTATCTAAAATTGATTAAAATTGATTTAACATTGGTAAAAAGTTACTTTAATTTGATCAAAACTATTTTAATATTATTATAATAATTTTAAGTAAAATTATTATAAAGGAGTTTTAACTTTCGAAGGATGTGGACATGTGGTGTGGTATCGATTATTGTCCTTAAACTAATTTTTCGAAGTTTAGCGTGTTCTATTGTAGTGTCGTAAGCATTTTCAGATTCGGTTCCTGATTGGCAAGAGAGATTAATAGTCAACTTGTTCTACGATATCATTACCTCATCGTCTACCTAAGGCCAACATTAATTAGTATTTTGTAAACCTACTGCTTAATTATGTAATAATAGATTTATGCTTGATTAGTTGTAAATCAAATCAAATTAGAAAATAAATAAACCTATTTTTTCCTAATTACAATTGTAAGCTTGAGATTTATTTAAGAATTTAACATTTAAAATTTTATGTAAAAGCTCGAAATGATAATTTTGTCTAATTTATCCTCTCTTTTTTCAAGTTGTGATGGATCTCACCACATTTAAGTAATGCGACTAACTTGGTGTATAGATCTCACCACATTTTAACTTCATTAAATTATCAACTCATTGTTTATAGTCTTATTTTTTTTTACCAAAATAAAATTAAGTTATAATATCCACCCATATAGCATTGCCTAAAACTAAACACCTGGCTCAGCAAAATTCTAGATAGTCATAATTCACCGAAATATATTAGCAATTGGGAAGGATTGACACCAGTAATGTATATCATGCTTTTCAGCAAATTACAGGTACATTAGTAGCAATTGAAGACTCAAATTTTGATTGGCACAAAACAGACAGAATCATGCCAAAGACCACAAAACAACCTACTTCAGAAAACATTTATACTATCGATCCAAAGGAAGAAATTACTGCACTTCAGCCATGGTGTATCAAGTAAACTAACTTTTGGCACAGTGAAATTACGCCGTAAAAAAAAAAAAAAATTCAACTCCCTTGTTGCAAACTTGGGTGTCCAGCCATCAGAGTTGAGGTGGAACAAACATTTTATAATAGCCAGGACAGATCTGCACCTCAGAGCAATAGAACTTGGCTGAGAACCTTGATTCCAAAGGTTTCAAAAACACAGTGTTGAGCATTTTCAGCTTAGCTGCATAACAGAGCCTGGACCTAGATTCCAAAACCTTGTGGCCACATAGCAACAACAGGCACGCAAAATTCTTTGTAAGATTTCAAAACAAAATATATTGCTGAGAAAAAAAGAAATAATAAAGAAAGAAAGCAAAAAAAAAAAAACAAAACAAAAAAAAACAAAATGTGACAAATTGAATTATAAACATAAATAAAGATAATCATAAAATCTAGCACCATCCATTAAGGCAGTTGGGATCCTCTGGACCACAATCCCTGGTCCATTCCTAGTCCAGTGTATATCAACCATTGGATCGAAGATAAGATTCAAGTACTGATCCATCTTGATCAGATCCAATAGCTGATATGCACTGGACCAGGAGTGGACCAGAGATTGTGGTCCAGGGGCTCTCCACTATCATTAAAGTTAGTGGCAGTGGAGATCCACTGGACCACAATCCCTAGACCATTTCTGGACCAGTGCACATTAGCCGTTGGATCGAAAGTAAGATCCAAGTATTGATCCATCTTGATCAGATCCAATGGATGATGTGTACTGGTTCAGAAATGGATCAGAGATTGTGGTCCAGAGGATCTCAACTCGGTTAGTGGAGTGAGGAACGTATTAAATGATCATTCTTCTCGTGTTATGGAAGATGTCAATAATATTTGGTTAAGTAGATGATGCTGGATTAATTTAATATTATTCCTTAAATTTTAATGGGTCGATCTTGAACTATTTTTTTAGTGATATCTGATTTTATGATATTTCAAATTAATTTAGAATGTCTAATATTTAGAGGCCCCGGTTTTAGATATTAGCGTCCTGATTTGTTAATGGTGATGTCTGTCAAGAATTTTTTTTTTTTTTTTTTAAAAAAAAAGTCCCTTTTTTTATAAGATTGGAATTGGGGTCCATATTTGTGGATTTCTTTCCTTTATTAGTAAAGGTCTCTCTTTTAAAAAAAAAATGAAATTGAGGTCTAATGGATTTCTTTCCTTTCTTAGTAAATGTCTCTTTTCTTTTTTATAAGATTAGAATTGAGTTCCATATTTGTAGATTTCTTTCTTTTCTAAGTCTTAGGTCTATATAAAAACGTGTCCTACTGCATGAGGATTCATCTCTCAATTATTAATAAAGTTTATTTTCCCCTTTAGTAATCAGTGGTTTCACCTTGTTCCTTTGAGTTCTCTTCTTTTTCTCCTTTGATTCTCCCTTCTCATCATACTTGCAGGATAATCGCTATCATGCCTGACATCAGTTGGTATCAGAGTTGATCGTGTCTGATTGAGGAAGTCGAGCTTAAGATCCAATGGAGGGTTATCGTGGTTGAGGTCGAGGTCGCGGTCGCGATTGTAACAATTTGCAGGTTCGGATGGAGGAGCCCGAGTACCGTGGACGCATCGTTCAGAACATATTGACGATTGAGAATTTAAGGAGGCAAGTTACAAAGTTAACCCAGCAGATGGCAACAATGGTTGCAGCCTGAGATTCTGAAGGTCGGGAAATTTCAGATCAAGGATTTAAGTCTACCTTCGAGAAACCTTACCACTGTCGGAGTCCAACTGCAAGCTGGGAACGATGCGATCAGGAGAAGCTTTATGAAGACCCTAGTTTTCGAGTTGAATTGTCCAAATTTTCTAGTACATTACAAGCAGAGGGTTTCTTCGATTGGTTAAACAAAGTAGAGAGAATTTTTGAGTAAAAGCAAATTTCGGATCAGATGAAGGTGAAAGCTAATTATCATCAGACTCAAGAGCCGAGCATCAGTGTGGTGGGAACAAATGCGGCGATCACGAGACAGACAGGGTAATCCCAAAATAGAAGACTAGGAGAAGATGAAGAAGAAGCCGAGGAGTCACTTCCTGCCTTTTGGCTATACTCAAACTCTGTTTCAATGACTTCACTCGTTGAGACAGGGCACGAGATCAGTCGACGAATATACGGAGGAGTTCCACCAGCTGATTGCTCGTAATGACCTATCCGAGATAAAGGAGTAGACGGCCGCTCGATACTTAAGAGGATTGCATCAGCCTTTACAAGATGGCCTCAGTTTTCACTCATTCTTGACGGTGTCAGAAGCCTACCAACGTTCCCTAGTTGTTGAAAAGCAACAAAATTGGAAGCCAGTGGTGAGAGGCGACCAAAACATCTGATATGTTCACCCTCAAGGATCGCGTTCTACATCGCAACAGCCTTCAAAAGTTAGTTCTAATACTCTTGTCACATGTTATTGTTGTGGTGAATAGGGACATAAGGCTAACCGATGTAGAAAACCTTCCACTGCTATCGAGAAAGGTAAAAATCTATTGATTGAGGAAGACATGGAGAAAGAGACTGGAGCATATGGCGATCCGGAGTATGATGCGTTTGATGAGGTGATTTATGGAAATGGTCATGAAACATTGGTCGTTCATAAGAGTGTGCTAACTTCCAAGGGAGATTCAGAGGAAATTGGTTGAGAACCAACATTTTTCACAATACCTACACCATTGTCCATAGTGTTTGCAAGATGATCATTGATAGCGGCAGTTATGAAAACATAGTTTCAGCTAAAGCTTACCAGAAATTACAGTTGAAGATAGACCGTCATCTAAAACCTTACAAGTTATCCTGGCTAAATAAATACAGTGATGTAACCGTAGATCGACGATGTCTCGTGTATTTTTCAATTAGTAGCAAATATTATGATAGTGTTTAGTGTGATGTGGTGGCCATTGATGCGTGTCATGTATTATTGGGACGACCTTAGCAATATGATCGCAGTGTCATCCACGATGGATGAAAGAATACATATACCTTATACATCAAAGGACAGAAGATTATGTTGGCGCCACAGCGAGAAAAAACCACTCCAATTCCAACAACCAAAATTACTAATCTGCATTCTATGTCTAGGTTTTTAGATAAGATGGAGCATAACAACGTTGTCTATGCTTTATTGTCATGCCAAAATAGTGTCCAAGTCACAAACACAAAGCTACTAGCAGATTTTGATGAGTTGATACTAGAGGATCTTCCTTTTGGGCTACCACCTATGTGGGATATCCAACATTAGGTTGTTCTTGTTCCAGGGTCAAGTTTGCCAAATTGACTCGCATACTGCCTCAGTCCTAAGGAAGCTGAAGAATTACAATGTCAGGTGATGAAGTTGTTGGACAAGAGTTACATCAGTGAGAGCATGAACCCCTGTGTCATTCCTGCCCTTCTAGTGCCTAAGAAGGACGACTCATGGGGTATGTGTGTCGACAGTTGAGCCATTAACAAGATTACAATGAAGTATAGGTTTCCAATTCCCCGCTTGGACGATATGCTAGATCAATTATCCGGTTCTAAGGTCTTCTCAAAAATTGACCTTAAAGCAGATATCACCATATCAGAATAAAGCTAGGAGATGAATGGAAGACGGTTTTAAGACGCAACATGGACTTTATGAATGGATAGTCATGCCTTTTAGACTGTCCAATACGCCCAACACCTTCATGCGATTTATACATCAGATCTTGCAACCTTTAATGGGAAAGTTTGTGGTGGTTTTCTTCGATGATATTCTCATCTATAGTCCGACGTGGGCCTCACACTTCGATCACCTTTGCACTATTTTTAAAAAATTGAAGACAGAGTGCTTATTTATCAACAGGAAGAGTGTTCTTCCTTTACCACATCAATAACCTGTCTTGACTTTATTATTTCTACTGATAGTGTGCACACAGATCAAACGAAAATAAACACAGTCTTGGAGTGAACTTAACCAAAGACCTTGCATGATGTTAGAAGTTTCCACGGCTTGATTTTATTCTACTAGAGATTCATCAAAAATTTTAACACTCTAATTGTTCCCATCACCGAGTGCTTCAAAGGACGTGAGTTCAAGTGGTCTACAGAAGTGGAGGCTATCTTTCAATTGGTCAAACAGAAGATGACCGAAGTACCAGTTCTAGCACTTCTTGATTTTGACAGTCTTAGTGGTTAATTGTGATGCATATGGTATTTTTATAGAAGGTATTCTGAGTCAGTATGGATGTCCGGTTGTTTTCTTCAGTGAAAAGCTATTTGGATCAAAGAAAAACTATTGTACCTACGATCTGGAGTTCTATGTCATTGTTCAATCCTTGAAGCATTGGCGTCACTACCTGGTGCCGAATAAATTCATCTTGTTTATGAATCACGAAGCATTGAAGTACATCATTGGTCAATACAAGCTTAGCAAGCGGCATGCCAAGTGGGTGGCTTCTCTACAATAGTTCGCCTTTTCTCTGGAACACCAAGTTGGATGTCAAAAATGTGCTGCAAATGCCCTTAGTTGTTGTTCTTCATTACTCACCACCTTGAGTGCCAGCGTTGAATGCTTTGAGGTTTTTTTTATATATGTACGTAGCCAACCCATCATTCGGGAGGATATGTTAGGAGGTACAAGATGGTTATCGACATGATTTTATTTTACATAATGACTATTTGTTTTGTGAGATGTAATTATGCGTTCCAGATTGCTCTTTGAGGTAGCAGATCATGAGTGAGCTTCATAATGAGAGACACGTCGGATGTGATAAGACATTGACCCTCATCTTTATCATTTTTTATTGGCCCAAGTTGACCAGGGACGTGGCTCACTATGTAGACCTATATGTTGGTTCCTTGTGGGCCAGCTGGAAGAGTTTAGTATCCTGCAATTTAAAAAAAAAATATCTCTAGCAACTTAAGCAGGGATTCAAGTTAGTTTACTACAACTACTATATAAATAAACATAAAAAGGAAGAGACTCGATCTTTTACTTGGTTACAACCTAGGTAGTTGTTAATCTAAGGTGGTTGAAAAGCTCACTATCAATATCTCCTTCGTTGCAGGTGGAGAAGCTTCTTACAATCTTTGAACGCTCAGAAAAAGGCTAGGAAAACACTATAAAAGTTATGTACAAGTTCTTGTTCATTTCCTAGCTCCAGGAGCCTTTTTATAGCTCCTGAAAATCTAATCCCGAAGGTGCCTCCAGGGTTGCGCAAAGCGCCTTCAGAGTGATAAAGTTTTATCATATAAGATAAAACTTTAACCCTGATTCAAAAGGCCGCTGACCGGCCTTGAATGCGCCTTCAAGAGCCTGAAGGCTTCTTCCCACAGGCGCGAGGGTGCCTTTAGGCACTTGAAGGCGCCTTCTCCATGCAGGAGGCGCGAGGCCTCTTTTGCCTCGAAGGCACCTCCAAGCACTTGGAGGCGCATTCTCCACTGCTGACAGCTCTATTTTCGTCTCCGGTCGCTCTATTTGCTTCCGATTTTTTGGGTGACCTCGGACATCCGGAATAGGGCTCACTCGAACCCATTTTCCTCCTTCTCCTCGAGCAGGTTCCTTTCCCGGCTTCTCCTCGAGACTTCGTTATCTGAATCTTCTTGATGACTTGCCATCAATACAAGTCCAGTATACTCTTCAATCTCTGATTCGGAAGAGGTCTCATCCCAAGTTTCCTTTAGATGGTTGTACTTTATTTAACTCTTTCCCTTGTCTTTGTTCTTCTTGAGCTTGGGGCAATCGTCCTTGATGTGCCCTTCCTCATGGCAGTTATAGCATCACACCTTACTTCTTCTGTCTTTCCTTTCCTAAGACTTAAGGAATTTGTTAGATTTAAAAAATTTATTTAAATTCTTTACCATTAGTGCTGCTTCATTTTCTTCAACTGATGAATCTGACTCGGGTTCATCCTTCCTTGTTGCTTTTAGAGCCAGTTGTGACTCTTTTCTTTGATCTACAAATCTAGCATCGTGAATTTGAAACATGAAAAATAATTCATCTAGATTACTTTTTTCTAAATCTCTAGATACAAAGTAAGCATCTACTAAACTTGACCAATCCTGATTTTTAAGAAAAGCATTTAAAGCGTACCTTATCGATTCTCGGTTGTTTACCTTTTCGCCGAGATTCGTCAACTCAGTGATGAGTTCTTTTAGCTTCGCTTGTAGCTGCGCTGCTGTTTCACTATCTCTTAGTTTGTGGTTCGTGATTTAGTTCCTGTTAGTAAGAGCCCTAGAGTCAATCATGTGATGGTTTCTGTATGGACTTGATGTATCATATTCCTATTTATTATTGGGACCGCCGTGAAGTTGCGACTCATTAAATTGATAAAATCAATAGAAAAATTATAAAAATTTATGAAAAATGCATAATTTAGAATTTTGCATGATATTGTGATGGTCATGGCCCAAAAACTCCAATGTGATTGGATATGTGTTGTAATTCATAATACGGCCTGCGCGCCGTTTTTGTGTTGTGAGTGTTGTATTTGATACGCGACTTGCATGTCGTGCCTCCTCTATTTTATTTCTGTTGTAAATAGTTTTAGACTCGAATGTAACTCGAGTTTCACATTTGTAATGTACAAAATGAGGCGGTGGAAGGTCCACTCGAAGACGGAATTACGAGGAGCGTACCGAAGACACATGGCGGTCAAAGGAGGCGCTTGGAGAAGTTGCTTACCCTAGGTTGACCGT
>JBAMIE010000049.1:1955386-1967555 GCA_037177295.1 Kaempferia parviflora | reverse complement strand
CTAAAAATACTCTAAAAATCCAGAAAAATCATAGAATAATTATGAAGTTATTTCTGGAAATTTTGGGGCGTTACAAAGAGGGTCACTAGCACACAGAAAAAGGAGGCTGAGTCAGCCCTAATCGGAGTATAAAGGGGGGATACATGCTGCCTATAAAAAAGGACAAGAAACCCTAGGTAAGGGGCTCCAGCTTTTTACCAAAAGGCGCAGCCAAGTTTGTGTATTTACCAAATATATCAGGCCCAACGGTGGACATTTTGTGAGGGAGGGGTAAAATGGAAATTTTACTGTTTTTGCTGCGCATTTTGGTAAATTTGAAAGTGGTGTGCGCTTTTTGGTAAATACACAAACTTGGCTACGCCTTTTGGTAAAAAACTGAAGGGGCTCTCTTTTTTCTGAGTTTTCTTGCTCGCAAATGCTATTCATCTCTTCCTGACTTGAGCGTCGGAGGGGTTTCCGCCGGAATTCTTCCGGTGGGTTCCTTTAATGCTTATATTAATCTCACAGATCCGGACTTCCTCCGCCTTCTTCAGCTATTTATTCGACTCCGACTGTCCACGTAATTCTTCACCGGAACAGTATAATTCATGGATCGACATAGTCAATTCATGCATAGATATTGTTACCAATAAATTTGAGGTTGATTCTCAACTGATACGTAATATTCTACTAGTTATCTCAAACCCCCTCTTACATACAG
Source organism: Kaempferia parviflora (assembly GCA_037177295.1). Lineage (NCBI taxonomy): Eukaryota > Viridiplantae > Streptophyta > Magnoliopsida > Zingiberales > Zingiberaceae > Kaempferia > Kaempferia parviflora. Next base: position 1,966,855 of record JBAMIE010000049.1, on the reverse strand, counting down.
TTATTACTTGATGAAGTTTTCATTATTTATCTAGCTTCTGAACAGTAGAAACCACTTTGTAAGACCATCAAAGTGATAATATCACTTTTTTTTACCGTCCATATATAATTCAAAAATTAAAACCTATTTTATTTTCATTTTTATAATTTTGAAAAAAATACCTTTTGCCCCTTTATTTTCTATCTAATAACATTTTGTCTCCTTGAGTTTAAAAAATAATATTTAACCCCTCTTGACCAAAAGTCAGATGTAAGAAAGATAATTATGCTCTTTTTTTTTATTTATCATTTTTTGATAATAATCTTAAGAGAGTAAAAATACATTAAATTGACTATTATATCATTTGATAAAAATCCTTATAAAATTCACAATGCATCAACATATACAACAGAAAAATAGCAATTCTGAAAAGAATAATTAATCAAAAATTCATTCCATCACCCTAACCAAATGAAAAAAAAAGAGTCTGAATTCTAAATTGATGAACCAAAATAAATAAAAAAAATCTCTTCCACATCATTCCTTCACCCTCATCATTAAAAATTTCTTCCTCATCATTATATGTGACATACAATGAATAAAAGATAATTGTGTCATTATTTTTTTAATCATTTTTTGATAATAAGTTTAAGAGGGAAAAAATATATTGAATTATCAATTATATTATTCAGTAAAAACCTTCACAAAATTTACATATACATAACCTCGAGAGGTAAAAAAATATATTGAATTGCTAATTATATTATTTGGTAAAACCCTTTACAAAATTTATATATACAGCTGCATAAATAATAGAAAAGCAATAAATCTAAAAGGGATAATCAGTCAAAAACTCATTTCGTCACCTTCATCAATCCAAAAAAGATCGAGAATTCTAAATTGACGAACTAAAATCACTTCTATTTGATTGTATGCCACATTTGATGATATGGAGGAGATTTTTAATGATAAACTTTGTTCTATATTCATTTGATTTTGATTTATTAATTTAGAATTTTGACCTTTTTTTTATTTGGTGAGAGTGGTGGAATGAGTTTTTGATTGGTTATCATTTTTTCTATTATTTTATGCTGGTGTATATATGAATTTTGTGAAAGATTTTATCGAATGATATAATAGTTAATTCAATATATTTTTATTGGTTATTATTGAAAAATAAAAAAAAGATAGGGTATATTGTCTTTTAATAAATTTTTCATAACTAACTTTTATTTAAAAGAGAGTTAAATATTATTTTTTAAATACATAGGGCTAAAATGTAACTGGTGAGAAAATACGGGAAAAATGAGTGGGCGTTTGGTTTACATATGTTTCATTTTCATTTTTTAGAAAATGCGCATTTTCCAGAAAATAGAAAATAATAATTTGTCATTCTCTATTTTTCTAAAAAATGCTATATATTTTTCTAGAAAATAAATATAGAAAATACAAACCAAACACTATTTTTTAGAAAATGCGTATTTTCTAGAAAATGAAAATGAAAAATACGCCAACCAAACGCCCCCGAAATTTTTTCTGTTTTTTTTAATTAACCAAATAGGAGAGATGAGAAAGAGTTGTTTTGGATGGTTGAGTTGGCTCGGGGGTTCCGCAAGGCCCCTTGGCATATTCGTGCGCGGATGCGCTTCTGCTTCCTCTTTTAAACGCCTACATCGGAGCGACCGGGAGAAGGCGGACGACAAGCACTCATTGTTTTTGTGTGATGTGTGCTTTCTTCTTGCTTCGGCTTCCACCTCGGTCCTTGCTGGCCGAAGCTTTGCTCGGAGATGGCTAGGTGCGGATCCTTCGTTTTCAAAAAAAGTTTGAGTTAATTTTTGCCAAAATGGTGGTTTATCAGCGGCATTTTGCAATTGCCGATCGTTTTTTCCCCGCTTTTTGCCATTTAAGCGTTTGATTCACGGTTTGCATTTCCGTGTGTTTGTTTTGGAAATTTCAACATTTTTTTTACTTAAGCGATGGTTTTGACCGCATGCTTACCTGAGCAGGGAAATGTTTGTTGAAAGATTTGATCTTTGGCGTGACGAACTGGTAAAGCTGCTGCCTTTTTTGTGTTTCTCTGTTTCTGTGGTAAAGATTTGATTTTGAGAGCTTGTCATGGGTTGGTCCTTGATCTTGCCAGGCTTCTCATTGTGCGGTGGGTTTAGGCTTGTAGACGTCTCAATGTTGTTGCACGTTATTTCTTCATTTTGACATCTTGTGCCATGTTTAGTCTATTCCAGTGTATTGACAGATCTTGATGTAAGGGAGCTATGAGATTTAATTGCCATATATATATTTTTTGTTTACTCGGAAAGGAAGGACACTATTACTTGACAAGCACTTTATTGTCTTTTAAAGATCGAATTCAGTTCAACTTTAAAGCTGTGGGTGAATTCTCATTTAGTTTTCGTTTCACTTTCATATGGACCTTTTTTTTTTTGGTCTTATTCGATAATATTTTCCTTGTTGACTATCATTTCCACATTTATGAATTGTGAATCATAATTGGATAGTTTATAACAATTCATAAGGTTGCTAGGAATTGAATAAGTTTCTGCATCAAATAAGTGTATTTTCTGTGAACTTCTCAATTCTTTGCTACATGTTAAGTAAATATCGTAGCCATTTTCTATAAAATTCACAAATAATGTTAGGTAACCAAACCAATGTATGTGTTTGGTGGATCTAGAAAGTATTGTTTCCATACTTAAATCAAAAGGAAAGCTATTGTGCCAAGTGGATTGATAAAATGTCTATGGCAAGGGATAGTTGTGTGAAGAGACACTTATGATTGTGACTGAACAATTCTGCAGTTTTAGAATTTTTTTTTTGTTCTTCCATGTCGAAATTTCTAATCCTGACAATGCATTAATAATCTTTGGTTGCTTTATTTCTAGCTTCATCGTGTGTTTTTATAGTTTTTCCACTTTTCATGACATTCTTATGTTATATCATTAAACTGATAAACTCTCACATCACTTGATGTCAAGAGGATCTCGTGCTTGACATCATTTTTTTTCTTTTCACTAATTGCTGATTTATATTTCTGAAATCACTGATCCTATGAATTCTGGATTTGTATCAATTGTTTCATTTGTTTATTCAGGTTTATTTGAGCACATTGGATGAATGAATCTTGCTAGATTGATATATGAGAACCAGGATACACTTGAGCGCTACAAAAATCAGAAAAGGATATGAGTTTATCAGATAATTGCAAACTAGGCTGTGCTTGTGAGACCTGGTATTTCATAATCAAGAGGTATAGATGTTTCATTGCATGACAATGTCATCTGGAACTTGGGATTTCTCGTGCTCGTGACAGCTCTCACTATGCTGACAGCAACTTACAACTTCAAAATGGACTAGCTGTTCTAGATTTTCCACAAATAAGTGGGTGTTTCAGATATGAACTAGCTTATGAAGGAGCTGCTCTTGTTGATATTTCTGAATTGTTTGTTGTTGATATAAGACTAGTTTATCGTATATGGAGGGTCTGGTGACACATTCAGGTTCAGCAAGGCAGACATCTAGCCGCAAGCTTTCGTCTAACAATTCTCAGAGAGATCTGTGGTTTATATGCAGACAGGGATCTGTAGCTGAATTGGATTCAGCTTTGCAGTTACTAAAGAAAAATGGAGGAAACATAGATAGTAGGAATGCTTTTGGCCTTACTCCTCTTCATATTGCAACATGGAGGAATCATGTGCCTATGGTGAAGAAGCTTCTTGTAGCTGGTGCTGATCCTGATGCAAAGGTGTGATATTACTGTTATCATTTGGCAATTTCATTTACTGAAACATAATTCTTATCACTTGCTGTAATATTTCCTTAGAAGAAGGATGCTTTACAATTTTTCTGAGCTTGAAATTCTACATTTTCTCCAGAAAAAGATTAACCTCTGCATCTGGCTTTGATTATCATATAATTGAGCATTCCTGAAGCATCTATTCCTTTTTCAGGATGGGGAGTCAGGATGGAGCAGTCTACACAGGGCCCTTCATTTTGGTCATCTTTCTATTGCTAGCGTTCTTTTACAAGCTGGTGCATCACTCACTCTGGAAGACCCCAAATGCCGCACTCCTATTGATCTTATTTCTGGGCCTGTTTCTCTAGCAGTAGGGGATGTATTTGGTTCAGGTACTTGTTTTCGTCAAAAATATAATAATTAGACTAATCTTTTTCACAATTGCTCACTTAGAGCTGTATATTTAATGACTGGTCTAAACTTTTGTACATTTCATTTGTTAACTTAGTGTTCTGTATTTGGCATATTGTCAAATTTGTGTTTCTGGTATTGTTTCCTTTTAGGTTCTTGTTATTCAATTATTATGTTAATTTTTATGCCTTCATGAAAAGGTCTTCCAATGACATTTGCTTAGTTTCTTGTTCAGATGCTATGTATTAACAATATTATCCTTAATTCTCTATGATTTTAGTTGCAACTGAAGTGTTCAGTTGGGGAAGTGGGACAAACTATCAGCTGGGAACAGGCAATGCCCACATCCAGAAGTTGCCATGTAAAATTGATGCACTTCAGGGATCCTATGTTAAGCATGTCTCTGCTTCAAAGTTTCACAGTGTAGCTGTCGGTTCAGATGGAAAACTTTATACATGGGGTTGGGGTAGGGGGGGTCGGCTGGGTCACCCAGACTTTGATGTTCACAGGTATCTGGTTAATCATTAACCTGTAGCCTCCTTTCAAATAATAGTATTTTGACAAAACTTTTATTGAGAAGAGGGTGCTCTAATAGGTTCATGGAGTATATACCTACTTGTAATGAAATCAAGGTAGGCATTCAACAGTTGATTTATGTGTAGTTCAATACCTGCATTGCTGGTAATTGCACAGCTTATTCTGATGAACCTTTCTGCATCATAAATTCTTTCAAGTTTTCAACATTCTGGTTGAGGTAGTAGAGGTGAATTTCCTACTAATTCAGATGACAAAGGCCTCCTTGGTGCATCATTTATCTATTAGAAAAATGTTCAAAAGACAGAAATAAAGTAGTTTTCTTGTGTGTGCGTTTGAATTACAATAAACCCAACCCTACTGTACTGCTGATTACCATGTTGCAGTGGTCAAGCTGCTGTGATCACTCCTCGGCAAGTGGCATTCAGCTTGAGTTCCTGCAGAGTCAAATATGTTGCAGCAGCCAAGCATCATACAATTGTTGCCACCGAGAACGGGGAGGTTTTTACTTGGGGATCAAACAGAGGTTTGCTTCTGCCTGTAAACGTGACTATGGTGTAATTTTTTTGTTTTTCTTTCTGGTTCTGTTACAAATCATTACATGCAGAGGGTCAGCTTGGTTATACCTCAGTTGATACACAACCTACACCTAGACGTGTAAGTTCTCTCAAAGTAAAAGTAATTGCTGTTGCTGCTGCAAACAAGCATTCTGTTGCAGTTGCTGATTCTGGTGAGGTTTTTACTTGGGGATGCAATAAAGAAGGTCAACTTGGTTATGGTACCTCCAACTCCGCCTCAAATTCTTCACCAAGAATGGTTGAATACTTGAAAGGAAAAGTCTTAAAATGTGTTTCTGCATCAAAGTATCATACAATAGTTTTAGGAGCGGACGGTGAGGTAAGTATCATATAATTTTCAATATGGTTAGTACTGTTCAAGTCCTGCTTGTAGTAAAATTTAATTACTAGTTTTATCTATGAATAGCTTTATATGATTGCCCTTTCACTATGTTTATATAGCAATTTCATTTAATTTTTTGCAGGTATTTACTTGGGGTCATCGTCTTGTTAACCCAAGGCGTGTTATTGTTACCAGAAATATAAAAAAGAATCGAACTGCACCTCTCAAGTTTCATAAGAAAGAGCATCTTCATGTAGCTTCAGTTGCTGCTGGGATGACTCATAGCATGGCACTCACTGACGATGGTGCTCTTTTTTTCTGGGTTTCCTCAGATCCTGATTTAAGATGTCAACAGGTTTGGCTATTTGACATTGACTATTCTTGACTTTCACAATCAAATTATACCATCTCCTCTAAACATTATTCTCTCTTCTTCTCTTTTGCATGTAGCTTTATTCAATGTCTGGAAGAAATGTTGTTAGCATTTCATTGGGGAAGTACTGGGGTTCTGCTGTTACGGAAACCGGAGATGTATACAGGTGGGATGGAAAGGACTTCAAGAATGGGATTCCAATTCCAGAACGCTTGCATGGTGTTAAAAGAGCTACTTCAGTATGTGTTGGTGAAACACATCTGCTAGTTCTATGTGCTCTTTACCATCCTGTTTATCCTCCCAAATCAGATGTGACTGGAGAAGCCAAAGAACTAGCTGAGGATACCTTCTTCAATGACATAGAAGTTGATTCATGTCTCAAAACCATACAAAATGATAGTGTCAGGAGGAAGGAAGTCCCCAGCCTGAAAAAATTATGTGAGGAAGTAGCAAAAGAGTTCTTGGTGGAACCAAGGAATGCTATCCAACTACTAGAAATTGCTGATTCACTCGAGGCTGAGGATCTTAGAAAACACTGTGAGGTACTTGCGGCCTATCTTTGTTCACTGAATGCTCTAACAAATGGTAACTACAATTTTCTACTTACATGTGTAAACAAAACTAACAATTCAAAGTTGTGCAGGAAATAGCTTTACGCAACCTTGATTTTATTTTTTGTACCTCGGCAACAACCATTGCAAGTGCATCGACTGAGATTCTTGCAAAGCTGGAGAAACTACTTGATACAAGGTCCTCTGAGACTTGGAGTTATCGTTGCCTTCCCACACCAACAGCTACCTTCACTGCCATTATCAACAGCAATGAGGAGGATAATGAAAAAGTATATATCAGGCTTAGAGATAATTGTGAAAATGCATTAACAAAGCACAGAAATCCAAACTTTGATCATTCCCCGCAATCTATGAACATTACTGATCCAGCTATCTTCAAACAAGTTAGAGCTCTTAAGAAGAAATTGCAGCAGGTAGAGATCCTTGAGGCCAAGCAGTTGAAGGGACATAATCTTGATGACCAACAAATTGTTAAGATTCAGATGAGGTCTTCGCTTGAAGGTGCACTAGTTGATCTTGGCTTTCCGCTTGAAACTGAATCAAAGTTGTTGACTTCTGGTTTACCTGATGGAAAGGGGAATAGAAAAGCTGAGGTTTCTAGAAAACAATTAAAGAAAATTAAACAGAAGTGCACTGAGTTTGACACTGTATCTCTAGCTAGTAAAACTCTGGAGGATCAAAATTCTCTAAAAGGATTTCCAGATATCAAAACTCTTCAATCTCTCGATATCATGGTAAATCTCAAGTTCATGTCTACATCATATTCTATTCAACTTGAACTATCTTTTCCAAGCACCATGATAAATAAAACCTTATATATGTGACCATAATGTTTTAAATATTTTCACGGGAATAGTATGTTCACTTTTAGTTCATTTTTGTGCTGGAAATATGCTTTATCGTGTGTTGTGTTTGTTATCTAGCTAAGTGAGTTTGTATTACAGGAAGATGTTGCCACACATGTTGATGCTAGCAGTAAAAACAATATGGTGGTCGGAAAACATGAAAACATTATTTCTTTATCTCACACTAGTAAGATTTCCCGACCAACTACATCTAAGAAAAATATCAAGAAATGTTGCTTGTCAATGTTCCTCAGTGGCGCCGTTGATGACACCCCTAAACCTGCCCCTATGCTGGTGCCCAAAAACGAGGGACCAGCATGGGGTGGTGCTAAAATTTCCCAAGGAAATGCCTCTCTTCGTGATATTCAAAATGAACAGAGCAAAATGAAGGAATCAAACTTATCGTGTCAAAACCTGATCGGGCTTGCAAATAGTGGAAAAGTTCAGGCAACTTCAGGAATGCAACAGCATTCAATCCCGGCTGTTATAGTCCCACCGCGAGGCTCAACACCTGAAGGAGAACTAAGTACTCCTCCTTGGTCATCATCAGGAACTTCTCCTGGCGTGGGCCAACCATCATTGAGGGATATCCAAATGCAACAGGTATATGGAAAACACCAGTTACCTAATTAAAGAATATGATCAGTACAGTGAGCTATCAAGATTTTATCTTATCTTTTGATTAGTTACCTTTATAGATTTTCCTTTATTACCTTATAAATCTATGTTTGATATTAGACTAATACACATCTATCTGGAAGGCAGGATAAATGATTGGTCAAGTACTAGTCACATCCTCTCTGAATTGAGGCCTCCTGTTGTAGTTTTCTTGAATTTCTTTATCCCGATTACATTCAGTCCCAAACAGATTCAAACGACAAACTGATGCATGAGATGTTTGGTTTCAAGAACTTTGTTTTTTTTTTTTCATTAACTTGTATAGCCGACCCCACCTAGTGGGATAAGGCTTGGTTGTTGTTGTATTAACTTGTATAAAAATTGTTATCTCAAACTAGTTTTCTAGTATACTTATCCAAAATCTGGCATGAATACTTCTACAACTGTGATCTCACTCTGACTCTCTTTTTTTTTCATAGGAAAAAAGACAATTGAGCATCAGCCACAGCCCCAAAACAAAGATCTCAGGCTTCTCAATGTCTTCTCCTAAGGGCTCACCTACAGATTCAGGAGCTCACAAGGATGGCATCCCGAACTGCTGGTTCAAGCCCGAAACTGATGCTCCGTCATCCATCCGCTCAATTCAGATCGAAGAGAGGGCGATGAAGGACCTTGGGCGCTTCTACAGCAGCGTCAAGTTGGTGAAATCCAGCACCAACCAAGTGTAGATTGGAACGCTTAGGTTGTTCTTTATCCTTCTTGTTAGGTTGGCAGTAGGCCTGTAAATATAGTTAGTTGTACAGTGGAACCTGTTTTTGTTCATCAGGTGTGCATGTATCAGCATGACACAATAATGAATATGCCATTTGCAGAATTCTTTTTTATTTTGCTACCACAGATCTTGATTCTTGATGCTCCTGGATTTTGTAACATGTTTTCAGAATCCGGTTAACAATAATAAATGACAAATATTTCCAAAAATAAAAAGGGGCAAAAATCCCTGTTCTTATTTTTCTTACAGTTCAAAAGTGCATTTTATGCTGAAAACAAGTTATAAAGTGTCGTCTAACTTTAAATTTTCTTTCTAAATCATTCCCTTTACTTGATTGGTTTAACGGATCCAGTAAGATGGAAACCGGAAAGCTAGTGTTCGCTGTCAATTCCTAATTAGTTTCTAAACGGTCAAAGTTTGTAAGTGGCTATTTTATCTTTACGAAGGAATTATTTCTGTGGAACCTTTTAACTGTTATATTGTAGTAAATTTTGAGTTTCTATCGTTGATCTTATATTATCTTTTTTTAATGTTATTTTTGATTATCTAATATTATGGTCTTGTTAAGTTTCTTCTAACTTTTTTTTATAAGGCTATTCATCCCCTTTAGCCAGTCTATTTAGATCTACAGTGTTTGCTTAGGATGTTAAAGTATAAGTGTTCATAATCAAAATGATTTAAATGCCTCAAATGAAACTAGCACTTAAGATACAGTAAGAGTTTCATGGATATATCCATATATATAGAGAACCATATGAAGTTTACAGTAGGTTACTCTAATAAACTATTTACCATAATTAACATCTATGTTTAACTCTCGACATCCCAATGTTTATAGCCTGTGAGGAACAACTACTTGGTTAGATTAAGGAGTATAATCCTTGCTAGTTTCACAGAATTAATGACGTCCGAATATATCTGGTCCTGTTTGAAATAGGGCGGGTGACACTAGGGATTAAAATGTCTGCAAGGTGGAAGACCAGGAGCTGACTGGGTGAAGAGGTGGCGTCCACACGGTCGTTCGTCCTTCTTGGTGGCTACTCGTCCGTACTCCTGCAAACACTTGCACAAACTAGGAAGAAGCGTTAGCAACCGAACTAGGGAAGGGGTCCCTCGTTCGGTCCTCCGACGCTTAAGTCAGACAAGCTCTGGAAGTACAACTGATAAACAGTGGAAAGTACACTAGCTTGCGTAATGTTGCGTACCTGCATCGGAAACCGAGAACCCCTATTTATAGTTAGGTGTCAGGCGTGAATTCCGAGGTGTACTAGGATGAGTTGTCATGCTATGATTGGTGCCACTTGGCACTTTACATCGCCTGACACTTGTACTGTTGTCAGAAAGTACAAGCAACTGTCGGACACGTGTCTGACAGGCTTGTCAACCTTCTTAGAGATGAAGTCACTCCTTCGCTATCCGCCCGGATGAACGCGTAACTTCCGCGCCTTTGGCAACCAGGCTATCCGTAATATGCTTTAGTGATGCTCATTCGGTCGGCTAAAAGCATGGTCCTTATGTCTTTAACCGTCCGGGCGGACTACTGGTGAGCGAGCTCCATTTATCCTTTTGATGCCATGTCATCACCACTGCTGACCTCAGCGAGGGCCCATAAGCCCCGTCAGCCCATACCGGATCACTTAGCCTCCCCCTCAAGTCTAGTCGAAGGAAGCAGTAGTCTGACTGACTGGACAATAAGTATATGGGGTGTTTCCGACCGAACGAACGTCCGAAGTCTTGAGCCTTACGTCACTTTTTGACGCCATACCGCCATTAATGCCTTGTTTCTGACAAGATCCTTTTGCCATGCCACCCATTAATGTGTCATATCTGATCATAAATGCAAGCTGCCACATGTCACTCTTTAGCTGGCTAAATGGCCTGATGTGACGTAGTCGGTGATTACGAAGAGACAGAAGTTACTGTTCCGACAATATATGGATGGCTGTGATGGAGTTTGTAACTCCCGTCGATTTTGTTCTGACGGTCAGGGGTAGAGTCCGGCGAGCTATATAAGAGTTTCTCCGGCGCCCTCATTTACTACGCGCACCTAATCTTCGAGTGTTACTGTTTGCTTTTGAGTTTCTCGTCCAAAAATCTGCTTTCGTCCGTCCGTCCTCCCGTTAGTGTGTTTGTGTAAGCATCGCCTGTCCGTTCAGTCATTCTTATTAGATAACATGGCGTCCACCTCTGCACCTAGTCCCCGTGGTTGGTTTACCTTTATCCGATCGTCTATGACCAAAGATGATATAGAGAACCTTAAAGTATCCTTTGATTTCCCAACTGACCAAGAATATATAGTTCCTTCTCCATCCGGTCGAGTACACACTCCTCCTTCCCGTACCGTAACCTTTTTTAAAGACCAATTCCTGGCTGATCTTTGTTTTCCTATCCATCCGTTCTTCCTTGCCGTTTGTAAATACTTTGGCATTCCCGTTAACCAGTTAGTGTCAAACTCCATTCGCCTATTAGCTGGTACAATGGTAGTCTTCAAACTGTATCACATACCTTTGGAACCTCGTATTTTCTATTATTTCTTCTATCCCAAACAGTGCGAACCCGGAACTTACCTATTTTAGGCCCGAGTCGGCTTGATGTACTTGGCCAATATGCCCACCTCCAATAAGTGTTGGAAGAATGGATTCTTCTTTGTCCGTCCGTCCGCACCCATGGACTGGTACTCTACCTGGTGCACTAGTCATCCTAGTCAGCCTCTGCTG
>JBAMIE010000049.1:1936054-1955286 GCA_037177295.1 Kaempferia parviflora | reverse complement strand
AAATACAAAATAATACATGAAAATAAATAAAACATCTACTCATGCATAAATCATGGAACCTAACCTTAGACTCCCCCTTTACCTAAGTTTCCCCTTGAGCTAGAATTTTCCCTTACAAAGGTTAACTCCTCCTTTGCCAAATCAATGAGGATACTCTCCCTTTACCTAAGCTCCCCTTGAGCTAGAATTTTACTTGCAAAGACATATTGGTTTTCGACTTAAACCCAACATTTCTCCCCCTTTGCCATATATCAAAAGAGGCTCCAACAATATCCCAATTTTTGGACCTTTTTGACCCCTAATGACCATAAACACTCATATATTAATCCCCATAAGATTACCTACATGTATATCTTCCCTTTAGTCACAAAGAGGCTGAAAAACCATTTTCAGCTATGTACCAGTCACCTGGTCACTGTACCAGGCGACTGGTGCAGTAATACCCGAAATTTCAGTCTTTCTCACTCAACTTCAGAAATACACCAGAAATTCTACAAACCTCCAAAAATTCCCAAGAAGACCGGTCTTCTACTCTATTACATTGATCCGTATGATCCATCCACCTCCGGAGCAAGTGTTACAAGCAAGAAGATCGGTGACGCATAGATAAGCATTCCTCTCTTCACTATCTCGTGTTTTGGATTATAGAATGCTTAATTTCTTGTCTCCTATTTGTAAATCCTTTGCAATATAGTAGATCTCCAGATCTAAGGTGTATGAAGTAATTGTAATGCGTAGTTGATGTATGAATTATGTATATGTCATTTTCTTGTTCAATGAAGTATTTATGTCATGTTTTATGTATGTTGTGCTTTGTACATGTTTGACGAAATGTGTGTATGATGTATGCATATGGATTGTGTTGGATTGGACACCTTGTAGCAGAGAAGCGCTAGATTATATGACCGTGGGGCCCTGTGATTGGGGTAGGCTTTTAAGCAGACTTTTTAGAACGATCCTCTTGTAAGGAGACCGATTCACTACAAAGGAAGATCTAATTAGAGTTTAGAAGGGTTTTCTCATATTAATATTAGGAAGTGACTTATGTAATCTAGAGATTGTATGACCGGGGGGTCTTGTGACAGAGAGTAACCTTTTAATCGAACTTTCTAGGCTACATCTTCTTCTTAATTGCATTAATATACCGTCAAGAAGTAAATCAGATAACTCTAGAGATTGTATGACCAGGGGGCCTTAGGGTAACCCTTTAACCGAACTTTCTAGAGTTACTTCTTTATTTAATGACATTAGGAATTGGGTAAGCTCTCCGTTGCGATTTTCGTAGGGTTGTGTCGGACTTCAGTTATAAACCTTGCAATGGTAGTAAAGGTAGAATCCGTCACCCCAACGATCCCATACAGTCGGCCCCATGACTATCTATGAGAAGGTAAATTGGGAAGCTGTAGTTGGTTAGTGTGAGGAAGGTTTTTTTTTTTCTCGACTTTGCTGAGATTCGAACCAACTCAACCCTACCCCGGGGACCTAGTTAGAAACCCTACAAAAGTGTAAACATGGAGATAAGGAGATGAACAATGCAAAAGGACATTAACTAGTATCATAGTGAAACCGAACTCCTACAATCAATTCCCCCAACCAACTTCTCTCTACAATCTCTATCTCCCCCCCCCCCCCCCCTTGATCTCTTACTTTCAGTCCCCTCGAGGTGATGCGATGGTTAAGACACGGGAGGTTGTCATATGAGGTCAAGAAGTCGAAACTCGGTGTGTCCGAGTATGCCTCCTCCATGCCTTAACCATTTGCACTAATAGTTAGTAGCCACCCGTGATTTACCTCCTTCATGTTGGCCCAGGGCGGGTTGGCGAAGGCAAGCGAATCACCTTTTGCCATATTAATCTCTTGCTTTCAAACTTTCAACCAACCCTCCGAATATCTAGATAATTTATCATGTGCTTAATCAACAGTTCCTATGGGATCGATATTTTTATCACTGATGACGTAGTCGTGCACTTGCGACTTCGTAACATCGCCATAATCATCATATGTTTATGCTTCGTCTTCATTTCCTTCATTTATATTAGCTGCACGAACATCACTTCGCCGCCTTGGACACTCGTTCATATAATGACCCATTTCGTAACACTTAAAACAAGATTAGTCTTATTTTTGTTAGATGTCATACCGCTTCCATCCTTTCCTTCTCCTTTATTTGGTGCACCCTTGCTGCAAGATTCGACCTTCTGTTGATAAAAAGTTCGAACATCAGCAAACTTCCTTACTTCCCTTTAGATGCAGAGTAGGCCAGGATCTGCGACGGCCTAGAAGCAACATGGGAAGCAGGGTCTTTCTCAATGCTCTGGATTGAAACACATAGTAAGCTAAGTCTGGAGCTCATCAAGATGGCTGCTGCCATGCTAAACAAAACTGCGAAGGATACAAAATCTTTTATCAATGGAGTGGCAAGTAATATTATGGCATTGCATAAGAGAGCAAAATAGTGTGACCGATAGCGACATACTCCATCTCAACATTAAGATGATGCCGTCTATTAATCAGATAAGCTACTGCATGGCCTATGCAAGACATAATGTAATTACATTTTTGATGCAACAAGGCACCCACCCCAAATCCTCTTTAAGAAGAACATTCCATGCATATTATTCGTGTGCGACAAGAACGACCTGCTTCCCGACATTCTGACCAGTGAAGAGTCCAACGAGGGCCGATGGAGCTTTCTCTATGCCCTCAACAATGTCCTCGACATAAGTCACCTTTCCTTCCCTGATGTATCCAATGATCGTCTCCAAGAACTCAGGATACAAATGCTTGTGATCAGGCTCAATGAATCCTTGTACGCGGAGGCGCTTTGACAAGATAGCCATTATGTTATATATACCTTCTGTTTGTGTGAGATTGTACTGAGATATCAAACCACAAACAGCAATGCGGCCATAAACTTTCATGTTTAACAACACAGCATCGAGCATTTTGCCACCAACGTTTTCAAAGTAGATGTCTATTCCATCCGGAAAGCACCTAGAAAAACATAGATACATGCAGTATGAGACTTAAACATGTTTTTTGTTCAATGTATATAGCACTAAAAACAGAAGTATACTGTATATATAAACAGAAAGTTATATTCCTGGCTCATGTCACATAGATGGCTAGGATTGGGGACAGGCTAGAAGCTGCAAAAAAAAAAAAAAAAAAAAAGTATCCTTGGTCGTTGATTGTCTTCACACAGATTAATAAAGTATTTGGAGTTTGAAAACAAGTCTAAGATATTTTTGTTAAGATAGCATCAAGATTTTGTGATCTTAATACAAAGTGATCAAATACCCAGCAAATGAATTGAGGTAGCAAATGTCACATGTTTTCTGAGTTCCTTTACAGTAGGCATAGAAATTTAAAGGGAAAATGATGCAGGCCCAACTCATCATGAATCCCAATATAGCCCTTCAAACGTTAAAAGAGCATAACTTTTGACTTGGGACTCGAAATCAGGCTCTAACGGTGAACACGCGTGCAGAATTCAAAAACTTTGTTTGTTACTGGTGAAACCGTAACTGCCAAGTTTTGACCCCAAATTCCACCGTTTAAACCCTTTTCAAAACCTTTTTGTTATTTTTGGTAATTTCCATTTTTAGAGTATTTAGGGTAATTTTAGTATTCCTGGTATTTATAAGAGAGGATTTGTCTTTGAAATCAGTTATGATCATTCAGTTATGTACTTTCCTTTTTGGTAATTGGAATTAAGATATGTTAATTGTAATTTCTTTCCTTTATTTGGGTCTTAGGTTGTGGTCTATATAAGAGTCCTATTTAGACGTTGAGGATCATCCTTTATTAATAATAAAATTTTACTATGGTAAAACTAAGTGAACGACGTATTTCTCTTCGTTTTAGGAGGATCCTCTTCCTGTGTTCTCCTCAATCTTCTTTTCTTGGTACTCCGCAGGATAATAGCTATCTTATTCGACGTCAATTGGTATTAGAGCCACGTGAAGGTCAGATCCAATGGCAGGTCGTCGTTATCGTAGTCGCGGTCGCAACAACAGGTAGGCTTCGATGGAGTAAGGCTTCGATGGAGTAAGCCGAGCACCTGGTCGTAACGTCCAGGGCATAATGACAAATTAAGGATTTATGGAAGCAAGTTGCATAGTTAATCCAACGACTAACAGAGCGAGATCTTGATGATCGTTAGATTTCTGATCGTAGATCTGAGTCTTTCTTTGAGAACCCATATCATGGCGGGTTACACCTCAGAAACGTCGTGGGCAAGGAGCCTTCTGGAGAATTCGGATTTCGGGATCTGCCCGAATTTTATAATTCGTTGCGAGCAGAGGGCTTCATTGACCGGATCAACAAAGTAGAGAGGCTCTTCAACTACAGACAAGTTCCAAATCGGATGAAGGTGGAGTTAATTGCCATCAGACTCAAGGGGTGAGTGTCAGGGGGGGAACAGATGCGGCGTTCTCGAGACAAACAAGGTAAATCCCAAATAACTGACTTGGAGAATATGAAGGAAAAAATAAAGGAACACTTCCTTCCCTTCGCCTACACCCAAACTCTGTTCGAGCGACTTCACTCATTGAGACGGGGTGCGAGATCGGTCGATGAATATAAGATGAGTTTTTCCAACTTGTGGATCGAAACGATCTATCCGAGACAGAGGAGCAGAAGGTGGCACGATACTTAGGAGGTCTGCGCTTGGCATTGCAAGATGCCCTCAACCTTCATTTATTTTCGACGGTGTCAGAGGCCTTTCGGCGTGCACTGGCGGCTAAAAAGCAACAAAATCGAAAACCAACGGGGAGAAGCAACCAGAATAGTCGGTCAGCTCACTCTCAAAATTCTTGTCGTCCACGGCAGCAATCACCACAGCAGTAGCCACAGGTTTACTCTAAGACCCTTATCAGATGTTATCAATGTGGTGAACATGGACATATGGCTCACCAATGCATGAAGCCCACCTCTACTGATCGGAAGGGCAAAAACTTGCTGATCGAGGAAAAGGTGATAGAAGATACAACAGTAAATGGCGATGCTGATCCAGGAAGAGGTGATAGAAGATACAGCAGTAAATGGCGATCCAATGTATGATGCATTTGACGAAGTGATTTATGGGGATGGTCATGAGACTTTGGTCGTTCGTAAGAGTCTGCTGACTTCCATGGGCGATTCTGGGGATGATTAGTTGAGAACCAATATTTTTCACACTATTGGCACCATCGCGGATAAAGTTTACAAGATGATCATCGACAGCAGCAGTTATGAGAATGTAATATTTGCTAAGGCTGTCCAAAAATTACATCTGAAGACAAATCGTCATCTTAAATCCTACAAGTTATCCTGGGTGAATAAAGAAAGTGAGGTAACAGTAGATCGGCGGTGCCTCATTTCCTTTTCAATTGACAAATATTTTGATAGTGATTGGTGTGATGTGGTGGTCATGGATGTGTGGCATGTATTGTTGGGGCGACCTAGGCAGTATGATCGCAGTGTTGTTCATGATGGGCGGAAGAATATATATATACCCTACACATCAAGGGAAAAAAATTTGTGTTGGCGTTGCTGCGAGAAGGACCTACTCCAATTCCGGTAGCTAAAAATACTAATATGCTTTATATATCCAGGTTTTTAGATGAAGTGGAGCATGGAGTTATATATGCTTTGCTACTGTGCCAAAGCGTTGCTCTTGCCACAGACGTTGAGTTACCTGCGGAAGTACAAGAGCTGATAGTGGATTTTAATGAGTTGATGCAGAGGATCTTCCTTCTGAGCTACCGCCTATGCGAGATATCCATCATACCTTGTTACGGGGTCAAGTTTGCCTAATTGGTCAGCTTATCGCCTTAGCCCTAAGGAAACTGAAGAATTACAACATCAAGTGGTAGAGTTGCTGGAAAAAGGACACATTCGAGAGAGCATGAGTCTCTTGCAGCTCCTGCCCTACTAGTGCCAAAGAAGGATGACTCGCGGTGCAATTCCCCACTTGAACGACATGTTGGATTAGCTATCCGGTTATAAAGTCTTCTAAAAAATTAACCTTAAAAGCGGATACCACCAGATCAGAATAAGACCTGGTGATGAATGGAAGACGACATTCAAGACGCAACATGGGTTATATGAGTAGATGGTCATGCATTTTGGACTGTCCAATGCACCAGACACCTTTATCGATTTATGCATCAGATCTTGCGGCCCTTTATGGGGAAGTTTGTGTGGTATACTTTGATGGCATCCTCGTTTACAATCCAACATTGGCATCACACTTCGATCATCTCTGTGATGTCTTTGAAAAACTGAAAACAAAGTGTTTATTTGTAAACAAGACGTCCTTTCTTTACTACATCGGTAACTTTCCTCGGCTTCATTGTGTCTATTGATAGTGTACACGCAGATCAAACAATAATAGATGCAATCTTGGAGTGGCATCAACCGAAGACCTTGCACGATGTCAGAAGGAATTTCAATTGATCTGAAGAAGCAAAGGCTAGCTTTCAACTGGTCAAACAGAGAATGACCGAAGCACCCTTCCCGATTTTGACAAATTATTCGAGATCACTTGTGATGCATTTGACATAGATATAGGAGGTGTTCTGAGTCAATCTAGGCGACCAGTTCTTTCTTCAGCGAGAAGCTATCTGGGTCTAAGAAAAATTATTCTACCTACGACTTTGAATTCTATGCCTTTGTGCAGTCCTTAAAGCATTGGCGACACTGCTTAGTACAAAAGGAGTTCATCCTGTTTACTGATGATGAAGCATTAAAGTACATTAATGGTTAACATAAACTAAGCAAGCGGCATGTCAAATGGGTGGTTGGCTTACAAGAGTTCACCTTTACGCTAAGGCACCAAGCTGGAAGTCTAAACTATGTCGTAGATGCCTTGAGTCCGTGTTCTCCATTACTCACCACCATAAGTACCACCAGTGTTGCAGGCTTTGAGATTTTTTCAGATATGTATGCAGCTGACCCATCATTCAGAAAGATATTCTAGGAAGTACATGATGGTTACCGACATGATTTTATTTTGCATAATGGTTATCTGTTTCGTGGGTTGCAATTGTGCATTCAGACTGCTCTCTAAAGCACTAGATTATGAGCGAGCTTCACAATAAGGGACACTTCGGGCGTGATAAGACGTTGGCCCTCATCTCTGCCAATTTCTATTAGTCCAAGTTGACCAACCATGTGGCTCACTTTGTTGACCGATGTTCTGTATGTTAGCGGTCTAAGAGTGTTCTCACAAATGAAAGCCTGTACACTCCCCTACTCGTTCCTGAAGCTCCTTGGTTCGATGTCAGCATGGATTTCGTATTAGAATTACCCCGCACCCAACGAACCTTAGATTCAATTCTTGTTGTGGTTGATAAATTCTCAAAGATGGCACATTTCGTAGCTTGTAGGAAGACTATGGATGTTGCCCGGATTGTCCATCTTTACTTCAAGGAGATTGTGTGTTTACATGGCATTCCTCGATCCATGATTTCAGATCGAGATACCAAGTTCATTAGTCACTTCTGAGGAAAATTGCCTACAATCTTCGAGAAACAAGACCACAGGATTGAGTCATATTGAGATTGTCTATGGGCTGAATCCATCTGGGATTCTAGACTTAGCCCCTGTTCCACGGGCAGGGTGAATTAGACCTAAGCATAAGTATAGCGAATGAGATGGCAGAGCATCTTCAAGGAATTCATGAACAGGTGTTCACCGGCAATTATGGAAAGTAATACCAAGTATAAGGCTCGATTCGATAGTCATTATCGACATGTACTTTTTGAGATTGGAGATTTTGTCTAAGTTGTATTGACTCGTGATCGTTTCTATGTTGGCGAGTAAAATAAGACAAAGGATCGAAAAATCAGACAATGTGAGATACTGCGGAAGATTAACGACAATGCCTACAGGCCGTGCCTTCCTAGTCATCTGAAGAGTTCTGATGTCTTCGATGTGAAGCACTTAACTCCTGATTCGACAAATGCTGATGAAGCTATTATGAACTCGAGGGTGAGTTTTTTTCAACCAGGGGAGATTGGTGTAGGCCCAACCCATGATGAATCCCAATATGACCCTCCAAACTTCAAAAGGGCATAACTTTTGACTCGGGACTCGGAATCATGCTCTGTCAGTGGCTACATGTGCAGAATTCAAAAACCTACATTTGTTACTGGTGAAATCATAACCGCCAAGTTTTGGCCCCAAATTCTGCCGTTTAAACCCTTTCAGAGCTTTTTTGCTATTTTTTGTAATTTTCATTTTTAGGATATTTAGGGTAATTTAAGTATTCCTGGTATTTATAAGAGAGGATTTGTTTTGATCAACGTCCTGATTTGAAATCAGTTAAGATCATTCAGTTATGTACTTTCCTTTTTGGGCAAAAGATCTATTTCCTTTCTTTACAAGATTGGAATTAAGATCTGTTAATTGTAATTTCTTTTCTTTATTTGGCTCTAGGTTATGGCCTATATAAGATTTGTTTTGTTGTTGAGGAATCATCCTTTATTGATAATAAATTTTCTTATCGTGGTAAAACTCAAAGAACGGCGTATTTTTCTTTGTTTTAGGAAGATCCTATTCTTGTTTTCTTCTCAATCTTTCTTTCTCATTAGCTCGCAGGATAATCGCTATCATGTTCGGCCAGAAAACTTTAGTATTGATTCAAGTCATTTTGTTTAAGTGGAAAAATAAAATGATTAGAGCCAAAAGGCTATAAGAAATTTTTGAACATCCTATGTTGTTCAAAATTTCAAACAAATCATAATTGTTAAAACTTTATATCTCAGATATTGACCTTTTTAAGGCAGCATCAAGATCTTTCTCCTCCTTGTAGTTGAAGGCATCATCAAAGCCTAATTTATTTTTCAAGAGATCAACCTGAGTCAAGCAAAGGAAACCAGTTACATTAACTAGTAAATCAGAAAACAGACAAGGTACATTTATGAATACCTTCTCTTTGCTACCAGCACTCCCTACTACATAGCAACCCAACAACTTCGCAAATTGGCCAACAAGTTGACCGACAGCTCCAGATGCTGCCGATACATATACTGTTTCTCCTTTCTTCGGGGAGCATATGTGATTAAAACCAACATAAGCAGTAAGGCCAGGCATTCCTGAAAAATAAAAAAGAGGAAACTCACATCATCATCAAAGCATGTTTGTCCGCAACTATTGGGCTCAAAGTAGTTGAATCACAGAAAATAAATCCATTCATATACAGCAGCTGATCATAAACCAATTAGTTGGCAACAAACTGCTTGTCGATGGTGACAAATATATTTCAAAAAATGAGGAGTTCAAACGAATCTTAACTGGTAAAAAATTTCAATTCAAGGTTATCTACTCGAAGCTTTTCTAGCCACTTTTATTATTAATTTTTATCAAATTTTGCTAGATGAGTAATATCCATGATATAAGAATATATGAGATTTCAGATATAAAATATGCAGTTCTCCAACTAATATCTAGCTTAACTTTATTTTTTTTATTATTTTTTTAGTTGGCACCCGATATCCAATTCTTCAAACCGACTAATCCTAGGATGACCGGCCCCACGGAAGAAATAATACATAAAAAAAAAAAGAGTTGTTAAGTACCAATTATATGCATTGTAAAAAATGAACATAAGTGTTAAGAGGATAATTTGCCATTTACCCAGAATTCCTGTGTAATAAGAAAGTGGTATATCAGTATATTTTATTTTAGATAACCCTTGTGGTGATTCCACCACAGTGTATTCTTCCCACCCAGTAATTCCCCACACCAAGTCTCCAATCTTGAAATCTGGATTGCTAGAGTCAATGACTTTGGATACACCGTAACCAACAATTACCTGCACATTATGAGAAATGTCATGAATCCTAAAATCTCAGTTAATAATGTTTGCCATACCTGTTTGATCAGAGGAAAGAATAAATGATCTTTCTATTTTTAACTCAAGCCTACAAACAATTGGTTCATGCTAACTGATGTTGATAAGGGTGAAATGATTAGTCAAGTAATTCTACCACATTTTAAAGTTTTTTGCACACCCCAGCACCACAAAACTGAGATTATTAACTTTCTTGATAAGTAAAATTATACAAGCAACAAAAGTACGTTGAAAAAAAAAATTGATTGACCACGTGACAAATTTTATATTTACTGATCTGGAGACCTGTGGGAAAATGGTTACCATAGGCTTGGTACAAGAAAGAAATGGTATATAGCTCAGGAACCTATTTAGCAATGTTTAATATTTATGACCACTAGACTATCAATGAAAATAATGGTGAACTATCAATATTCTTTTAGCTGAGCACAAAATAGTTTGGAGGAAAAATAGACTAATCTACTGGCAGTATAGATCTCTTAGAAGCATGGAACCAGATAAATAGTAAAGCACACAAATTTATGCTCAAATTGAATTAATGAATTTGCATGGAAATTTTATGTACTAAGTGCAAAATCAAAGTTATTCTGGAAAATCTTGCCCATTTAAATCAAATTTCTTAAGGTGAGCATTTTCCATCAGAATGTCTCTTTTACTGTATGAACTTGAAACTAAAGCTTTAGTTCTTTCATATTGACAGTTGTACAACACACTCTAGGATTGAACTCGACGTTAGAGGGAGTGAATAACGTTACAAATTTTATAAAGTAATATTTTTTAGAAATAACTAAAACAATTGAATAAAGCAAAAATAGCACAGCAGAAATAAAAGTAATAACTTAGCATAGATTCAATCAAGTGAAGCAAAACAATGGAAGCATGCAAAACCTATTTAGCAATTAATCAACCAAAGAAGAATTGACATGCACATTAATTATAAAATATGATTCTTATTTCTAATTTC
Source organism: Kaempferia parviflora (assembly GCA_037177295.1). Classification (NCBI taxonomy): domain Eukaryota; kingdom Viridiplantae; phylum Streptophyta; class Magnoliopsida; order Zingiberales; family Zingiberaceae; genus Kaempferia; species Kaempferia parviflora. Next base: position 1,944,481 of record JBAMIE010000049.1, on the reverse strand, counting down.
TCTTTTTCAGAAAGCCCCTGGAGGTGGAGAAACCTTACCTAAAGAGAATCTAAAAATTAAGCACACAATAAACACACAAGTATGATAACAGTAAAGAATAAAGATTATAAGTTAGGTGTTGTCGTTTAGAAATTGAAGAAAGAAGTTGTAGCGTGTCGTAGTCGCAGCATAGAAAGCACTAGAAGCACAAGCAAGGTTGAAAAGGATTGCTTGAGATGATTCTAAAGCTCTGCCTCGAGGCCCTTTATATGGCCTTCTTCTATTGCCGACGTGGCAAGCTCCGGTCTTACATGGCTGCAACGTCTATCTAGTAGATAACATCGTTGTTCTTCGATAGACCTAGAGCCCTCCGATCACCTGGAAAAGGGTCAAATCTGATCTTGACCCGACTCACTCAGATCACTAGATAACATCTTCTACTAGTCACCTGGAAACTGCTACAGTGGCCTAAACTCTCAAGTCGCCCCAACCAAGACTCCACCTGGACTTTTCGCCAAGCCTTTATCTCCGCTCCACTTTGACTTGATCCGCCTAATTCCCAACTATAACTAGAACTTTCCTGCTTTGTTCCCAACCAAGAACTTAGCTCATGCCTGATTCCCAACCAGGACTTCAATTGTCTAGTTTCACTAGGACTTAGCCACGGTTTGGTTCCCAACCAGGACTTCAGTTACCTAACTCCACTAGGACTTTACAATTTGTCAAGTAACCTGCTCCTGCACACTTGATACAAACTAGTTAGATTTCAACAAACCTAACTTTAAGTTTAGTCATACATCAAAACTTCAGGTCTAATGTTGTGCTCCAACACGAATAATTTACCCTTTTTTGATAGTATAAAAACTAAGTTAAAATTCGTTAAAAATAAGTAGAAATAATTTTTGGAGTTTTATATTCAATGTATGATAAAGAAAAAAATGATAAGTGCAACCCCCTTAATCATATAAGGTTACTTGAAATTCTAAATTGGGAGGTTCCTTTTAAAATAATTTAAATTTAAAGTTGAGCTTGACTTTAACCTTTGTTTTTCCCTCTCTCTATTGAACCTGATTTTAACCCTTGTTTTTCTCTCTCTCCCCTTTTTTTCATACATCAAAAATAATTAATTTGCAAAGAAAGTCCGCTGTAAAGATAAGTCAAGTCATACTAAATAAAATAGGTCAAGTCACAGTAAATAAAGTCAACTACTACAAATCCAAAGAAAGTAAAATAAAGTTAACTGCTACAAGTCCATAAAGAAAAACTAAGATATATCGTCAGAGGGGTGGTGTTACTGGCTCGTATGCTGAGCATGTAACATGTCCATGATCTCATACATCTGGTCCTCTAGAAGCTGAAATGCACGAGTAACATCCTTCTCAAGTTGAGTCACTCTGTCCTCTAAAGTCAAAGGTGGTGGGGGTGTTGTCTACGTGAATATCGAGCTCAGCTGGAATCTCAACAATCTCTGGAGATCAAGGGGCCTGCCTCTCATCCTTCCAAAGGACCATTTTAGCTAAAGTGAAATTTCTTAGTCCTATTTGTTAGAATTCGATAAGGGTTGGATGTTATAAAAATCAAATCTGAATGATGCAAAAATGAGAGTCAAGAATGTTGCATGAGTGATAGATGATGGATCTGAAGATATGTAAGCTAAAGTTGATGTCTAGTTTATGTCTAAGTGCATACAGGAGGAAATTGGCAGAATGCATGAAACCAGAGTTTTGTTCAAGACATAGTTTGCAACTCTGGCGGAAGTTGACAACAGTTGGATTTCGTTGGCCATCAAAGAAATAAGTATAAATTAGGTCCAACGAAATATGGGAGAAAGGATCAGATAGACTAGTGAGTGGAAAACAATAGAACGTAAAGAATGAAGAATGCAATTCAAGTTGGTTCCTAATCAGATCATGTAAAAATAATGTCAACACATGCCACTCTAGATTTATATGTAAGGTCATCTACTCTAGTTAAGTTGTTATAGAATTCTGCACATAGATCGAGATTTACTGTCTAGTCAAAGTAAACAAGTTTAGATAAACCATAGAAGTTTATGAAAACTAGGGCATTCGTACAATGATCAGCAAAGAATTGTCTATTGAGATATTTAGGAGGCATAAGAATGAAAGTATGTTGTTCATGCTTAAGCCTAAGGTCCTCAGAAAGAAACCTAGAGTCATCAGAAGGATGTGTTGACGTGTTAGCCGCAGTAGTCGTATGTTTGGGTCTAACACTTAAGTTAAACAACTTAGCATGAGGAAGAAATAAATTTGCTTAATCAAACAAAATAAGAAAATTGTTTACCTAGGCATGATGATTGAACTTGAGAAACATATCTAAAAGGAATAGGAAATTAGTTTTAAACTTGGAATGTCAAGTTTTAATGAAAATTCGGCGGTTGCCTATATAGAGGTTGTCCAAGGGACCGAGGGATCCCTGATCGACCATGTGTCTAATTATTGTCGTCATAAGTAAGACGAATAGTTAAGTCTAGATAAATACAGTCAACCGAGGCCTAATTTTTACCAACGTCAGTTAAGTTAGTTTGATTTTTACTCGATTTAGTACTTGGGCGGTTGTATACTATCCGGATGACCGTAAAATCACAATGTTGATTTTCGCAAACACTATTCTATCTAAGTTTCCAATATAATCCCTAAGTTCATACGAAAAATTTCAAAAATATGTTATTACAAATAGTTAAAAACATTCACAAGTTTTGAAAGATAGATAAATTTTAACAAAAATAACTTTTGAAAACCATTTTTGAAATGTCCAACTTTGATCTTGAGCTTAACTATCAATAGGATAGAAGCTTTCAATGAGTTGGTTAGGTTAGGTAAGAGTTTTCAGCTTTATTTTATGAAAAATAAATTGTTAACATGGAAAGCATCTCACGTCAATCTATGTTTCTCAATACACAGAAGTTATCCCTTACGTGTTTGTGAGGTGTTGGCTGCCTATATCTATAGGTGCATGCAGTTTACGGTAGGTCCTACGCTAAGTCCATTTTGCAATAAAAATGAATAAAGTAATAAATATATATAATATGTAAAACTTATTAAAAAAACATTTAATTTTAAAAACATATTATTTGAAAAAAACTGTAAACATGGTTTGAATTTCATCCTAGTCTAAAAGACCTAAGAGTTAGCTCCCCCTAAGATGGAGCTCTAACATATTTCAATCTAACATTTGAGTTAACATCGCAAGCATTGGCATTAATCACGTATATATTGTTTAGGTACCCAAATATATTTATTTTCTACTTGATTGACTTAGTAAGACTTAGGAACTCAAGTCATCTTACATTTAGCATTTCTATTGACTAAGGTAAAGTAAGAAATATGATTTTTGACTCTGAGCGAAATCCAAGTCCAATCTTGTTGTATGCAGCTCATCTGGATCCAAACATCATATCAAGTATTTAGATCCAGATGTGAACTTGTTCAACGTTGACTTTAACTCACTAACTTGGTCTTTTAAGTTAGAATTCTCTTCCTCAAGCTTTGACACTTAAGTTAAGGTTCCAACTTAACTAACCTGAGTCAATGAATCCAAGTTGATCTTTTCCTTAAGGTCTTTGACCTGCTTAAGTAAAGTCTTAATCATAAACCTGTATTTAGCTAAGATCTTAGTCAAATATGAAATTGTAGCATACAATTTTTCAATGAGTGGATTTGTTACCTCATCAGCTCACTCGTCTGAGTTGATTTGACTTGAATTAGATACTGAATTGTAGTCTGACTCAAACTCAGAACTTGATGCTTCTTTGATTGCCGCCAATGCCAGTATGTTGACTTGGTCTGAGTTTGATCCGAATTCCGATAATGACTTGTCCCAAGTTGTTTTTAATGTCTTCTTCGTCTTTTTCTTCTTTTAGGTTCTTTCTCTTTCTTCTTTATAAGCGTTAGCCAGTTTTAAAGTGATCCTTTTTGTTGCACTCAAAATATCGGTCGTTGGCTAGATCTTTCTTCTAGATCTCCTTTTTCAGAACTTCTTGATCATCCATTTAACCAAGTGCGGAACTTTCGAAGATAGGTCATCTTCGTCAGTTGTTGATTCGGACTCACTCTGTCTCTTCTCTTGGCTTGGATTTTGACTTGGATTTTCTGTAATGAAGTCTATACCCTTGTCTTTTTTATCAAGGTTAGTTTGTTCATGAAGCTCAAAATCACAAAAGAATTCGTCTAGTTTGATAATTGAAAGATCTTTGGACACTTTGTAAGTATCAACTTATAAAATAGTCCTTGGAAATGCCTTAAGTGCATATCTGATCAGTCGCGATTATAGACTTATTCGCCGTTACGTGGATATCGTTCAAAATTTCTTTGAAGCGGCCGTGGAGTTGACTTACTGATTTCCTCCTTCATTTGGATATTTTGGAGTTGACTTATTAGGAGATCCTTCTTTACAATTCATGAATCAGTTGAACCTTCATACAACTCAATTAGCTTATCCAGAGTTGCTTAGCAATGTTAAGGGTCTAACTTTACAGTTGATCCTAGTTAAACCGCATTGCAGTGTGGTTGTGGCTCTAGCATTGGCTTGAGCCTTTCTTTTTGTGTCACTTGTCCAATTGTTGAAGCCTCGCCACTCTCTTTTGCAGGTAGTTCAAAACCTACCTTGACTCTTAGATAGTTCGCTATCTCATTTATGAGATAGTATTCCATTCTTCCCTTCACATAGGCAAAGTTGTTGTCGTTGAAGAGGGGAGGGTGAATTGTGAAGTTGTTGTCGTTGAAGAGGGGAGGGTGAATTGTGCTAAATCCTTCCTACAAAGACATTTTCTCCAAGATTCTTGCAAACCTTGGTAGTTGCACAATAATATATCACACAAATTTGTTGTAGTAGTTAAGGTCTAGGACATATTTTTGTTTAATTTGGGTTTATTATGGTTGAAATTAGGGTTTTGGATTGGATTTGGGCTAGACTCGGATTGTTAAAAATTATTTTAAATTGATTTTGATCGAACTCAAATCACAAAATTCGCTTATGTTAGATTTTGTTGTGGACTAATTGAGTAAGAATTTCCTAAATTACCTTCCAAGTAGTGGCGAGGCACAAGGCCTTCTTGATCGGAATAACAATCACTTCGTAAAACAACGCTAACTTAAGAATCTAACGCTAAATCAATTTTTAATATAATGTCTTGGTCTAACTGGTTTAGAGTGAGGTGAGTTAGCTTCAACTAGTTCCACTTGACTAGATGCACTAAAGTACTCCTTACCCAATCTAGACATGCACCTAACCTAACTTTCTTAACGTACTATCAGCTCAACCCGCTCTGATACCAAATTGTAGGATCAAACTCGACGCTAGAGGGAGGTGAATAGCGGTACGAATTATATGAGCTAATATTTTCAGAAATAACTAAAACAATTGAATAGAGAAAAGTAGCATAGCAGAAATAAAAGTAATAACATAGCACAGATTCAATCAAGTGAAACAAGACAATGTAAGCATGTAAAACCTATTTAGCAGTTAATCAACCAGAGGAGAAATCGACATGCACAACAATTATAAAATATAATTCTTATTTCTAATTTCTCCTTTCCAGAAAGCCTATGGAGGTGGAGAAACTTTTGTCGTTTAGGAATTGAAGCACGAAGTTGCAGTGTGTCGTAGTCACATCACAGAAGGCACAAGAGCACAAGAGCACAAGAAGCACAAGCAGAGTTGAAAACGATTGCTTGAGATAATTCTAAAGCTCTGTCTTGAGGCCCTTTATATAGCTTTTTTTTCTGTTGTTGACGTGGTCAACCGTAAACTACTGATGTGCAACGTCTATCCGGTACATAACGTCGTCTGCCTTCTCCGGTCGACTTTAGGCCCTCCGGTCGGTTGGAGAAGAGTCAAATCTAATCTTGACCTGATCGGTCGGATCGCTGGATAACATCTTCTATCGGGAAGCTGTTACGGTCGCCGTATGCTCCGATCGCCTTGACCCTTACAGCCGCTTGGACCCTCCGACGTCATTCGTCGAGAGTTATCACCAGCCAGTCGCCCAGACTCTATTCAATCGCTTGGAACAGTCAAACTTTGGTTCCCTGTAATTGTTACACATAATGAGAATAATGGAAAATCTTAAGTTACTCATACTTATATGATTAGATGTCTAGCTCATCTAGTGTGAGTTGTAAGCTACAGCTCTCAACTGAACTCACTTGAACTTGATTGTCAAGCCTTCAGCTCCTAGTAACTTGGACTTTTTACTAAGCCTTCAACTTCCACTCCACTTGGACTTATTTGTCAAGCCTTCATCTCCAGCTGACTCCACTTGAACTTGATCCACCTAGTTCTCGTCTAGAATTTTCTTGCTTGGTTCCCAACTAGACTTAGCTTCTGCCTGATTCTCGAACAAGACGTCAGTTGCCTAGCTCCACTAGGCATTAGTCAATGTATGGTTCCCAACTAGGACTTTTGCCTAGCTCCACTACAACCAAATAACCTGCTCCTACACACTTAACATAAACTCGTTAGATCTCAATAAACCTAACTTTAACCTTAGTTATACATCAAAACTTTGGGCCAATGTTGTGCTCCCAACACCAACACACACTATAAAAACTTATCAGGTATTATATCAGTATCTAAGCTTTCTTTATTGCATAACCAACAAACTTAAGATTCTAAACTATGTATCGCACTATTAATTAATGTTCACATTGATTTGTAGTTAGAAGTGGCACCATAGATTGAAGGCTGTACTGTGTTTTGATGGCATTATTTCTAAGGCACTGTTTGTTTACTTCCCTTAATTGTATATTGCGGGATAATTAATAGTGGTTTAGAATGAGATGCAATCTTACTCATGTCTTATAATAATGTAAATGTTGATGAACAGGGTGGTTTGCATGATAATTAATAATTGAGGGGTGATGACCTCTTGGGAAACATGAAGCTAGTGAAATGTTTATGTTCCATTCGCACCAATTTTCAGATTACACCATTTATGTATCTACTGTGGGATACTTCTTATCTGACACATATATAAATTATCTAGCATCATTATACTACATATCTATCAGATTAAGAAGTATAAAAAATTGGAAACCCATTCATTCTTTTCCCTTTCCTTTTTCCCTTTTCCCTTTTCCTAACTTATTCATGAAGTGGCATGTGATTTTAAATAGACTTCCAAAACTAATAGTAGCTAAAAGAATAACAAACTTGTGTAAAGAAAATTCACTCACTGGGAAACCGATTCAACAAAATTCAACTAGAAAAAAAAAAGAGAATTATAAGAACGAAAGGAACACTAAAACAACCAAAAGGAGGAAATTTTGAAGAAAGTGCTAGGAAAGGAGCGAGAAGGAGAAGCAAAAGGGCGGGCGCGGCCCAATCCCTTCACTTTCTTACGCATCCAGGCTCGTAAGAGGCTCTGTAGCTGGTGGCGACGGGCTTGGACATGCGGGCGCGCATGTAAGGGTCGCAGGAGAGAAAGAGGTTCTTGAGCAGCAGGGCGGTGGATCCCGGTGGAAGCTTGGCCGGCACGGTGGCAGAGGTCAGGATCATGTCGTCCTCAGACGGGAAGCCCGTCACGTAGCTCTTAAGGAGGATCCGCTTGTTGCTCAGCTCCTCCGATGCCATTCTTTCCAATGTTTACTTCGATCTTTTTCGCTACCTGTGCCGTAGAACTTTCAATTTGATTTATTGGTAAAATCCGTTCAGCTCGAGGTCAGACTTCGTTGCCTGGAATGGCAATTTCTCCCTGATCCATCGAAATTTTATATCCGATTAAATAATTAAATATACAGATATGAATATATAAAATAAGAATATACACATTAATTTTTCTATCATATATCTGAAGTTTAAAGTAATCATCTACTTTATTAAATTTAAATAATAAATTTTTACTACACATAACATCAGTTACCCAAAAATTTTCATTATTTTTTTCTTTCTCTTCTATTTTTTTATTATTATATTTGTGAAATGAGTGGATAAAGAGAGAGATTGAGAAAAAAATATTATTTTATTTTTAAGATAAAGGTTTCATTCTCTAAATTTAGAGAATCACTATTGATATAATCTAAATTTAGGGAATCAATAGGGTAGCTGATGGAAAGGTTTTTTTGCTACTTTATATATAATTTAAGTAAAATCTTTGTATAGAGAAACTGATATGGTAGCGCTGTTTTGAAAAAAAACAACGTCACACTGCATGTGGAAGAGATTGTGCAGTCTGTATGCAGGAGAGAGATCAACGAATAAAAAATTTAATTGAGCGCTGCGTTGGCTCACCAAGTCGAATGTCGCTCACGTTCGCGCATATAAAGGTGTGCAGACTAAAATTTCTGATATATATAAATTTTAGCCCACACACCTTTATGTGCACGATCGTGGGCGACAGCCGATGTGGCATTCTAACACAGCATTGTTTTAAATTTTTTAAACTCTCCCTCCTCTATTTCTTGTATGCAGTCTCTCTCCTGCATACAG
>JBAMIE010000049.1:1856310-1876101 GCA_037177295.1 Kaempferia parviflora | reverse complement strand
ACTCCAAGCCGACGCCTTCTATCTCGAAACCTAAGCTCGAGGCTACTAAGGCCCTCCGAGCTGTTAGATTCCGAGCTTACCGAGCTCGATGCCGTATAGGCACTCCAAGCCGACGCCTTCTATCTCTGAAACCTAAGCTCGAGGCTACTGAGGCCCTCTAAGCTGTTAGATTCCGATCTTGCCGAGCTCGATGCCGTATAGGCACTCCAAGCCTACGCCTTCTATCTCTGAAACCTAAGCTCAAGTATACTGAGGCCCTCCGAGATGTTAGATTCTGAGCTTGCCGAGCTCGATGTCGTATAGGCACTCCAAGCTAATGCCTTCTATCTCTGAAACCTAAGCTCGAGGCTACTGAGGCCTTCCGAGCTGTTAGATTCTGAGCTTGTCGAGCTCGATGTCGTATAGGCACTTCGAGTCGATGCCTTCTATCTCTAAAACCTAAGCTCGAGGCTACTGAGGTCCTCTAAGCTGTTAGATTCTGAGCTTGACGAGCTCGATGCCATATAGACACTCCGAGCCGACGACTTGTATCTCTGAAACCTAAGCTCGAGGCTACTGATGCTCTCTGAGCTGTTAGATTCCGAGCTTGCCTAGCTTGATGCCGTATAGGCACTCCGAGCTAACGCCTTCTATCTCTGAAACCTAAGCTCGAGACTACTGAGGCCCTCCGAGCTATTAGATTCTGAGCTTGCCGAGCTCGATGCCGTATAGGCACTCCGAGCCGACACCTTCTATCTCTGAAACCTAAGCTCGAGGCTACTGAGACCCTCCTAGCTGTTAGATTCTGAGCTTGCCGAGCTCGATATCGTATATGCACTCCAAGTCGACGCCTTCTATCTCTGAAACCTAAGCTCGAGACTACTGAGGCCCTTCGAGCTATTAGGTTCTGAGCTTTTGGGTATCCTGTTTAGAGAGAAGGGAACAATGCTTTGCAACAAGTACGTTCGATTACCCTTAAGGTACACAATGAAATCGTAAGGAAGGATACATAATTATTCCTCCCGATAAGGTTGTTTGTAATTGGCTCTCCAAGGATGCTCCACTCGCTTACCATCTTCCTTCAGTAGATAATGACTTCCACTGGCCAGCTTTTGTACCATGGTGAAAAGTTCGCTCTACTGTAGTTTCGTCTTCGCCTCGGGGATCCACAAAATCGATTTGTAGAGTTTCCTGAAACCATTGACTCTTACGGGAATCAGTTCTTATTTCCCCGTTGTAGTAGTGGCGGGCCACCAACTAGCTTCCTAGGACTTCTCCAATGCGTTCCTTCACCGGGAATTTGACTTTCTGATAGTAGGTGGATACCACCGCTTGAAACAGTCCCAAGGCCGGCCTTCCCAGTATAGCATTGTATGAGGAGGGCGAATCCACCACCGGGAAGGTAGTTCTCTTTGTTCTGGAGAGGGTACCATCCCCTAAGGAAAGGGAAAGGATGATTTGTCCGATTGGTTGGACCCGGTGCCCTGTGAAACCAAACAAGAGGGTGGATACTGGTTGTAATTCTCCCTCTCGAACTTGCATTTGATTCAATGCTGCTTTGTACAAGAGGTTGATTGAGCTACCTATGTCAACAAAAACACGCTCAAAGTAGTAGTTAGCTATGCGAGCAATAATTATCAGTGCATTTTCGTGAGGTGCTTCCATGGCTTCTAGATCCTCAGGACCAAAGGAGATGGTGGGTCCTTATCTCCTTTCCCAGCTAGTTCCGATGATATAATTTTCTAAGCGTCGAGTGTGTCCCTTCATGGCGCGATTGGAGTCCTCGTCTGTTGAGCCTCCTGAGATCATCTCAACACGCCCGGCGGGTGGCCCTCTGGCTGAGGCCTTACCTTTGTTCGGGTCACGTCGGGGTGAGGAGCTCTGCGTGAGTGATCCTCCCTCAGCTTTATCCCGAGGTGGTGTCCGGGCGTATCTTCTTGCTCGTCCAACTATGGATTGGTCTCTTTCCGAAGACCGCCCTTGGCGAGGAGATGGGAGCCATCGGCTTCGGGTAGATGACTCCGGATGGTAACTAGCTCCTACTCCCCCTCCAATATGGTTTTCTCCTTGCCTGCGTTATCACCTTCTTTTTACCTTTATTCTTCAAGGCAAAACAGTCTTCGGTGGAATAAGTATTGCTCTGATGATATTCGCAATACTTTTCCCTTCTTGGCGGTGCTTCAGTATCCACCGTCTCCACCTTCTTTCTGTCCTTGTCCCAGTGGCTCTTGCCAGCTCTAGAATCTGGATTCTTGACCGGTGCTAGTGGTTCTCGCCTCTCCAGACGGGTAGAAGATGGGACAGGTACATTCCTGGGCTCTCTCCGTCGAGTTTGCTGGACCTCCTCTACATTGACATGCTTGACGGAGTGACCTAGCAAATCATCAAAGCTGGTTGGGGGATCCATCACTAGAGAACGGAAGAAGTCTCCTTCAGCTAGCCCATGTGTGAAAGCGCTAACTAAAATCTCTGATGTGGCACTAGGTACTTCTTCGACCACCTGAGTGAATCGTTGGATGAAGTTCTTCAGTAGTTCTTTTTATTTTTGCTTGAGAGCAAAAAGATTCAAAGTTGTCTTCTAGCATCTCCTGCTACTGGTGAAGTGCTGCAGGAATACAGTTTTCATCTCCTTGAAGGAGTGTATCGAGGCGGAAGGTAATCTTCGGAACCATCTTTGAGTGGCCCCAGACAAAATATTCAAGAATACCTGGCACCTCACTCCATTAGTGTATTGATGTAATGAAGCGGCAGTTTTGAATTTACAGACGAAATTCTCAGGATCTGATTTTCTGTCATATATTCCGATGCCTGGCCCTTGAAAGCGCTTGGGCATAGGATCCTGCAAGATGCTTTGGACGAAGGGTGAGGATTCCTGTAGGATCAATGCCTTCTGGGAATCTTCTCTTCCGGGTCCTCCTTCTCGCCGCGGGGTACCAGAATAGGCGGTGTGTTCCCTTTCCAAGGGTTCTTTATTCAGGCGCTCTAGTGCGGCCTTCATGGGTGCCCTTAGTAGGGAAATAGAGGGTCTATGTGTTGCGGAGGCTGCTATCCTTGGCGTTTCCACTAGAACCGGTGAGTTCCCTTGAGAAAAAAGTCCGGTTGCCGACCTTTTCTCTAACACCTTAGATATGACGTTAGCGATAATATCATCTAATTCTTCTCTTGTTAGGGTTATTTGTTGATTCGGTCGATTCTCCAAGTCTGCCATTGCTGTGCTCTTTCCGGTGAAGATTGATATTTCCCATAGACGGCGCCAAATTTGTTCCGGCGAAGAACTACTTGGACAGCTAGAGTCGAAGAAGCAGCCGAAGAAGGGGATGTGGAAGATGACAAGAGAGAGAAAGAGCAGGCCCTGCGAGATTAACACGAGCGTTAAAGGAACCCATCGGAAGAATTCTGGCGGAAACCCCTCCGACGCTCAAGTCAGGAAGAGAAAAAGTTATGGGTTACAAGAAAGCTTGGAAAAACCGAAGAGCCTCCTTTACCTAGGGTTACAGGTCTGTTTTATAGGAAATTTCTTCCCATAATTAGGGCTGACCTGACCTTTTTGGACGTGTGCCCGCCGCTGCTCCGCTTTTACAAACGTGTCATAAAGAGAGAATATTAGTCCCTTGAATCGCGGGGATTCCAATCATTGCCCTATCATTGGTAATAAATATTTCCTTAATAATAAGATCTCTCCCCCTAATTACCCTTGATATTCGCCGGAATTTTCGGGGAAAAATATATCTCTTGTAAACTTTTCCTGATATGGTTAAGAGATTCTCGTTTAATCTTTGTTCGAGGTGGTATCGGGGCTCTGTACGCCCGAGGTGGTCTGGAGCCACTGTACGACCGAGGTGGTCTTGAGGCTTTATATACTCAAGGTGGTCTCGGGACTCTGTGCCCTCGAGGTCAAAGACTTCAAGGATATCAACCTTAATGCCTTATGAGCATTGAGGTGATCTCGGACTATGCTGGCCAGAGGTGGTATCAGACCTCTGTGTCTGAGTTGGTCTATGATCCTTGTACCCAATATGCTTTCGGTCATTACCTTCCTGGCCATGTGTAGCACCAGTTTACTTTCACCTTTTAACATCCGGATCTACCGTCAAATTTAATGCATATAAATCAAACGGTATATTTCAATAAAAAAAATATTCTTCCAATATTTCTCAAAATTTTAAGCTCCAGGTTGACCCCGTAATGTTAAACACCCTCAAATATAAAAAATTTAAAGTCGATAAAAAGGAACATTTCAAAGGTCAATTCTTCTCTCCACTACAAATTACATCTGGATTGCAAATTTTAGTTTTCAGTGGTCCAAGTTGCAAAACATTCAAGAAGAGAGGTGCAGAAGCGGGTGTTGGACAAACGGGTAAAACGGGTGTTGGACAAACGGGTACGTCTAGGTTTGCTTAGTTGTCCATAAAAGTCTTCTCCTATTTTAAAATTCTCAGAATAAGTTGTAAGACGAATAAAATATACAATGTATTTAAAAACATTAACTAAACAGTCAAATCCGCGAGGAACAAAAATGATCATAGTCTCTCTCTCGCTCTCTCTCTCTCTCAAATTTCAATCCAAGCGATCACTTCCCCTTCCTTCTTCCAAGTTACGAAGTATGAATCCAGGACTTCTCCTCCTCCTCTTTGCCTTCTGCTTCCTCTTTTCCTCCGCCGTCCCCCAATCCAACGATAATAAGCCGGGGATCCTAACTAAGAACGATACAAATAGTAGTGATTCCATCTACATCTCCTTTTTCGCTTGACCGTCTCAAAAATTTCGCCTTTCGGGGTTGATTTTGTTTTCAGGTATGCATTTGTCTAAACTTTTTGCCCTTTTCAAGGAAATGCCCTCGCTGTTATTGAAGAGAAGTGGGGGATCCCAATCTGGGATAAGGCGGTTGATCCTTGTGAGCCCGGTGCATGGTGGACTATGGAGTATGCTAATCCAAGGGTCGTCTGCGACTGCTCCTCAAGCTGCACCGTGACGCTGCTGTGAGCGACCTTTCCTGCGCTTGTTCATTTTTTAAACTGGAGTGTTTTATTATTAATGGTCCTGTCTTGCAGTAAGATTTCAGGAAAAAATATCTCCCGTGAAATCCCAGTGGAACTCTTTGACTTGACGAATCTTACAACCCTGTGAGTTGTCCTTTCTGTTATTTTCTTGTTGATGTCTAAAAACAGGGACGCAGGAAATTTATATATACATAAACACTATTAGGCTTCTTCACCTTTGGTCGTTTAGATTACCTAGTCGTTATCGAGTTGCTTTCCTGGAGTCTGTTAGGAGATTAAACTCTTTGATACTATAATTTTTTTTTTTTTTTTTTTGTTCTTTCAGTCTCTGCTGTGTATCTCAATAGGTAGCTTCCTGTTTGTCTGTTCAATATGATTCTAGGCATTATGTGATGCTTGGCTGAAGGTCCTGTACTGGATTATTTATTTGGCAATGAATCAGGTGGTTACTGCCTATCAAAAATTTTTTTTTTCAAAAAAAAACATTTTGGGGTTTGAACAAGCATGAAAGAATTGCTTGTCATAGTATATGATGGAAACTTTACCATGAATTCCCAGTAAATTATGAAGTTTGTGGATGCAGGGATTTAAGTCGCAACATATTGAATGGCTCAATTCCCCCACAAATTGGCCAACTCAAACAATTGCAGAACTTGTAACTATCTGTTCTTTGGTCTCCTTTTATGACAGTTGGCAACTACATGAATATCAATATAGGATTTCAATTTCTTTTTTCACTTATTGCCTAGGAGCTTGGACACAAACAATTTGACAGGCAGCATTCCTCCTGATATTGGAAACCTAACTAAATTGAGAAATCTGTAAGCAGAGAACCTCCTTCTCTAATGTTGTTTCCTTTGGTATTTTCCTATAGGAGAGGAATATTTCTTCGTCATAATTGACTCTTCTTATCAATATGCCACAGAATTTTGAGTGCAAACAGATTGTCCGGAGATATTCCACCTGAATTTGGAGAACTGATTTCTCTAGAGCAATTGTATGTACATTAAATATGTCTCATTTGTTTTCTTTTATGTTTAAACTGACAGATTAACTCTATTCAATTAGGTATATTGACAGCAATGAACTGACTGGTTCACTGCAATTTGGGACACATCCAGATTCACAGAATACGCTGACTGTACTTAAGATCCTGTAAGTAACTCCTGAAACAAGTTTCTTCATCATTGGCACTGATACATGTAATGATATATCTGAATGTATGCAATCGTATTGTTGTTGTTCTTTATGCCTATGCTCCACAAACATGTTACCACACATCAGTTATTTTCTTTAAAAATATTTTTGTGGATTGACTATACACATGACTTCCTTTATGACTTCAGATGGGCATTTGACAATAATTTTACTGGACCTTTGCCAGAAACCATTGGAAGATTCACCAATCTCAAGGATCTGTATGAAAATATTTCCCTTTTATATATCTTCTTATACAGACGTCTTTTGCATATTTTAATCTTCAGTTTTCCAATTCTTGCAGAAGGATATTTGGTACATCGTTTGAAGGACCTATACCTCAAGGATACAGTGCACTTACAAACCTGGAAACCTTGTATGCAATTGGAAAATTTCCTCTTTATTTTTTTTTGCTTCAGATCAATGACTAATTGAGTCCAATACCATAAGTTTCTGAACTTTTGTAATGCCTTCAGTATCTTAATGATTTGATGATATTCTTTGATATATTGCAAGATATTTATATCTCTTGAACCATAACTGGGAGGAATGCATGAAAAATATAGGGATATTATCTATGATGTTAGGTGGTAACTAAAAGAAGAGAAATTAATCATGAAAGATGTACTGTAATAACTAGTAACTATAATCAATTTGCTTGAAATTAATTTCATAGTCCGTTTGGGCTTATGTGGATGCCTAGATATCATCTTTATATAAATCACAGTCAGACAATAATATTAAATTTGTTCATACATGGTTATTTTAAAATTGGGTCCCATAAATCATTTTACTATATTTTAGGAAGGAAAAAATAATTAATATTTCATATTTCACAAATTTGGTAGATGGGAAAGACAGAAATCAAGAAGGAAATGATGTACTAGATAAAGAAAAAAGCACTGTTCACCTTTAACTATGCACATGAAGCTGATAATAATAGTAAAGTGTAAAGCATGCTCCACTTAGATTGACCAATCAAGGAAATAAATGAATTAGCCATAGTAAATTTTTGTGCAAAAAAAAAAAGACAAATGAATTGACCATGCTAACATAGCTCGGAGTATCATGAAAAGAAAGTAAATAACGGCATTACAATAAATCATACCATCCAAGAAAAGTGCCTTCATTCCATTGATCCAAACAATCCATGGATCCTATGACTCAAATGTGAATTTTCTAGTCTTATTCTGACATATGACTCAAATGCCGCCGCCTTAGATAAAAATCATACTAACAGAACTTCCAGTTTCTTTTATTTAGCATCTCACTTTGTTCACTGTTTTATTTAGTCTCATGTTTTATTTTAATTTTGTATGGAAATTTCGTCTATGTCCATGTCCATTTCATTTTCTTTCAAAAATGACCCGTTCATTATTTTAGTTGAGCGTCATTTCTTGTCTTTGTCAATGTTTTAACCCTCACTTGCCTTTTCCACAGGAGACTGGGTGACCTAAAAGATCAGAGTTCCTCTTTGGTTTTTTTGGAGAAGATGACAAACTTGTCCTTTTTGTAAGTTCTACTTTCATTACCAAAACAATATTCTGATGCTGTTCTCCAAAATCATTAAATGTTGATATGTTATTGTTAACAGATCATTGAGAAATTGCCTAGTTGATGACTCAATTTTTGACCGTTTCCAAAACTTTTCCAGGTTAACATTCTTGTAAGTTATTCTACATTTTTTCCATTTAAAATTATGAAGTTCATATTTACTCCTTGTCAATAAGAAGTTAATTATATCCACAAGATTGAATGTGATTTTCTATATGTGTTTATATGAGGATAAATGAGATTGAAAGGACCTCCATCTTCTTTTAAAAGGAAAAAAAAAACACAATAACGAATCTAATTGCAAAAGGTTGAACATTATGGTGAAGGTTTAATATCGCGTTCATAAAAAAGATATTTGTGATTTTCATGAAATTGTTTAAAATATTTTTGTTATCTAATGAACTTATAAGTTGCTTGTGATAAAAAGCATATCTCTCTCCCCATACCAAGCGTCATTACAAACTCAGCTTTAGTGTTCTCTGCTCATTCATTTCTAAGAGCAGGGAATAATTGTAACCCTACATGTAAAGTGTACTTCCACATGAAATCCACAATGTTTCAATCAAGGTATGAGCTGTTTTTGTCCCCGGATCATCCCTTTCTGATTTTGAAATTCTCATATAAAGATGCACTTGCATTTGTCAAGAAGTAACTAGTAGAAGATCCTCATTTCCAGTGGTAACTTAGCATGCCATTGGAAAAAAAGCATCCATCACTGTCTAACTTACCTCTCTCTATCTTTTTGTTCTATGATTCTATTAAAGATGTAGAGAAAGATATTGAAGTGTTATTCTGTATAAAATTTAATAATTATTTGGGAATACTGTAATGGTTGGCACAACTTTGGTAGTGCCATTACATTTTATGGGTATCAACAAAGATTAATTAGTTGGAAAGAGTTTGAGATTCCCATGTGAGGGAAAGCCTATTTAACTGTGTCAGCATATTATCAAGTTTGGTGATGTTTATGTGAAAAGGATGAAGAATTTGCACTGCCCAAGATTGTAACAAATTCAGTGCATGGTATATGATTGTACATAGCAATCTAATGTAAAATATAGGTGGATGGCAGACCATTGGAAGGTACTCCTTTTGTATCAATAACTAGCAGTACAGCAGTACATGGTGTTACTATGAGATACCAAGCAGTCGTGTTAGTGGGCTCTAGTTCCAAACATCAAAAACAACTGTTTTTATTATTTTCCAATATTTGTGTTATTCATAATGACAAATATGCACATCAAACGAGGAAAAGGAAGATAAAAAAAACTTGATTAGCAATAATAAAATAAGATAAAATTTATTTAAATATAGATGATGATATAGTAGGGGATACAGAAGGATCCATATAGCCGACGTCACCGAATGGGATAAAGCTTGGTGGTTATTGTTGTTGTTATATGTGTCATTCATAACTTTTTAATAAATGAAGGGAAAACTAAGTTCAAAATAAAATACAAAGAAGATGATCGATAGTTTCTTGCAATGTGTAATAATCACCGGAAAAAAACACAATTGTGTCCACCCAACATGGTGAAAACTACCTAAATTGAATTTCAGAATCTACATTTGTGAAACAAAAATTAGAAAATTTTGCATGAGTTAACCGAACCTTTTGAATGATAAAAGTTGTTGGGACCCTAAAAATTTGTTGAAAACTCAAAGATGTCCACTGGTAGTTTGAAGCGATCTTCAATAATGGCTCTACTAACAATAAAAAACAAAGTTTGCCTTTTGATTTGATTGCAAGTTAGAGTGGAAATATTGTACATGTTAGAATCACAAGATAGAGTTAAAAGCATGTTTTGTTGGAATTCATGCTCAGCACTCACCAGGTCTATACAAGCCACTAGAGCAAGGAAAAAGATCATATATTCATATTCTACTTCAATTTAGGCTCGTAGATAAATATTCTGTTGAGGTAAAAATGCAATTGTGGACACTTGACACACTGAATCAACATAGCTGCTATGCATTTTCATCAAAAAAACATAGCTGCTATGCATGCTTCCTTTAAATACTGAAATGATCTATATTCATCATTTATAATACAATTCATTTTCCCTGATACAAAAAGTGTATAACTGCAGCATTATGCTTTTCACTTGTTTCTAACATTGAAACTGGAATGTATTAGTTTCATCTAGAACTAATAATACACTAAAGTCACTAAACAACTCTGATGGAATAGAGATCTTTTATTTCCTTGAAATTTTGAAGAATTTCATTTATTCACTTCTCTACATTTGTCTTCAAGTTGCATACTAATCATTCCAGGGACTTGAGTCATAACAACCTAAAAGGATCTATACCCAAGTATCTGAAGAACCTTACCTCATTACAGTATCTGTAAGTCTCAGTGTTTGTTATCTGTTTGGCAGCATAAAATTATTTTATTTTATATTATTCAGTTTTCATCTTTAGTTTGTATACTTTGCATTGTACTTTTCTTCAAACTGCTATAAATACATACAAAGGACCAATTCTACCATGAAGTTCTTTGCCATAAACTTTTGTGAGATACAGATACCCTTTTCTGTTCTTTGAACTTTTTCGTCTGATGTGATAATTAGAAATTCTGGATGCCTAAGCAGGTAGTATGGTTGATCCATTAATCAAATTACATAAAACAATCTCTTATCTTGGTATATCAAGCATTTTTTGAAATAGGGGCAACAGTCAGATTACAGTGGTCCAGTGAATTATGAATTTGTTGGGCTTTGATAGATCAATGTTGAGGTTTATGTAGCTATGGAGAAGATATAGTAGCATTCCAAGTCTGCAGACTGCTTTGCTTGCCCTCCAAACAACAAACTGGTTAATAACCTGAAATTTTTATCCTGACCAAGCAAAATTAACCAAACTAAGATCTGGTTGAACCTCTGATTATCAAGTCAGCTAGTCTGATGCTAGGTTGGTTGAAGGTTCAAAACGAAAAAGAAAAAAAATGAAAGTACCTGACCAACTGATTGTTGCTTAAAAAATTGAAAATTTTATGAAGTTGGAAAAAAAAATGTAAACCAAAATCAATCTGATCTAATTTTTTTTTTCACTTGAATTGAAAATCCTAATCTTGAACACCCTTGCTATAGACTTTTCATGTTTAAAGAAAATACTGGAAATTAATTGATAGTGTAGCAAACTTTATTAAGAGTGAGGACCTCTACTAAAATGTTGATTTAATATTGCAAGGGCTAAATACATAATGTTTTCTCACATTGCTTTTCTGTAAATAATTCATATTCCAAAAGAACATTTACTTTATTATCCGTTTGACTCATGATTTCTTCAAGGCAGCTGATCTCCTTTTTTCTGTTTGAATAAAAGTTGAAAGTTTAATTCTTACTTATTTTCTTTTCTTTTGAATAGAAATTGATAGTTTAGTTATTATCCTGCAATTATTATTTTTTAATGCTTCAAATATACCTCCTTTCTCCTAAACTATACGTTTTATCAATTCTAACATTTCTTATATATTTATCTTTGAGCAGGTTTCTAGGGTACAATAGCTTGACAGGAACTGTTCCTTTAGAACTTTTACCTGAAAGTTTGACCACACTGTAAGTAACATCACTGATTTCACATGTTTTTGTTCAAAGTATTGTGAACTAATATTATTGATGTAGCATTTTTCTTTTGAACAAAAAGTTTTTTCTTAATTACAAAGGGCTGGTCTAAATTTTTCTACCATACTTGGAAAAGGTGAGATGTGATTATGGAGTTGGCATCATCAATGACAATTTTAATTTAGACAGCTTATCAACCTAACCACAAATAATGCTCACGATAATTTTTTACTTTACAATTTGGCACGTCAAGTGTTGTACAAAAGAATACTAATGTGGTTTCTCTATGCTTGGTGCTTTTTGCAAATAAACCCTTACAGAACTTTCTCAGAAACTATGGTATCTCATGAACTGACATTGTCAATGTTTTCTTTTAACTAACATCCACAATATATCATGTAACACTTGAATTCTGTGTCTTGGTCAATAAAGGAAAGATACTCCGGATGCTTCATTTCTTTACTTGAACTGCATGACTAATGTACTAAGGAAAGACATTATATAGTGCATCAGCAACTCGTAACAGCTGTTAAGTTAATCAAACAAAGAAACTATGGATGCTTCATTCTTTACTGGAACTTCTTGACTAATGTGCTAATGAAATATTTTCTGCAATGCATAACTGCAACTACTGAATTTCTTAGAATACAATACAGGACAGTGGAACTGGTAAGTACCTATGAATGAAGTATGTTAGCGTTGAACTCATCTTGTTATCTTTCAATTGTTTCACTTATTTGACAACTCTGTATGTGGGATGTTTTGAAATTATAATTCTATAGTTTAAGAATAGTCAAAGTATGAATGACAACGTTATTCTTGTTAGAGTTATTGTTCCTTCTAATCAAATTTTTTGTTGCTTATCTACATAAGGATTTAAAAATGTAGCTCACTTTTCTTGCCAATACTAGCACATCTCTGTCTCAATATGTTCTTGTACTTTTGTGGTTATGTTTCTCTAAATAATGCATATTTTTTAATTTTAATTTGTTCCATGTTTGATAGAGACATCTCCTTCAACAATCTCTCTGGAGTTCCACCCGAAAAGCCAAACTTTTCATTGTACGCTGCTTAATTTATTTCCAACTTGAGCTTTTTCTAAATATCACCAATTTGATCTTGTCTTTCTTCTCTTGCAGGAACTATATTGGAAATTTTATGGACGTGAACAATACTAGCTATAGGTTGAAATACTATACTTTTTGAATTGTGTTTAAAGACAAACAATTCTATAGTTTTATAAGTTGAATCAATTAGAGTTAAAGATACTAGATACAATGGGAGACTTAAAAGAATACTTAATTGTGTTACGAAAATGATTTAAAAGATTCAGGTTTTGCTAGCATATATAGACTAATCCAGATAGTTGAAACTCTTTCTTTTTTGTAATTTGCTTTTCAGTTATAACATAATAATAAATGTCTGTGACTGTTCTTAAACTTCTATCGTATAGTGGACAGTAAACATCCATGTTTTCAATTACTTGTTATGCTGGGCTGACATAATTAGAAATTTAGAACACACCATATTCTTATGTTCACTATGCGAAGCAATACATTCAAGTACAATAGAGACAACACGATTCTGATTATGCTCTTTTCAGATGAACAATCCACATCATCAAATATGTTATTGTTTAAGAAGCATTCTGTTTCCTATGATGCAGAGCTCGGAATATGCTACACTGCCTACAAGAAAACTCTTCCTGCACATGGAATACTTTCCCCTGTATGTGGTAATGTGCTGTGTCTTGGTTTTTGCTCATGTCTAAACATTTGACTCTGATATTAAGTAAAGTATTTATTCCATTAGAGTTGAAGTCTTTGTTTGACCAGATTCTGTTGAATTCTCTATCTAATGGATAAACAAATTAATAACATTAAGGGCCTCTTTACTTGATGGGAAACTGAACAATGGACAATAGAAAGGATCAAATTTTAAAAGTTCATTCTCTTGTTTATTCTGACAAATATTTAGAGAGAATAAGAGATCAGAGATCCCTCGCATTCACCATTTTGGTTCAGCTCAAATCTAAGTGTAATCAAATCTCTCATTCTCACCAAAATATCCACTCATGGCTTCTTGCAAATAATATTCACTTGTGACTCCTTATAAAACAGTACTCAGACGATTGTAAAACCCTAACCATCCTCACAAGTACTAAACTCACAAACATTAAACATCATAGCTCTAGCATCAAACTTCTGAACACCAAACTCAATTGGTTGGATGATTCTGATGGTCAAAGGGCCTTAGGTAGCCCAACCAGTTGGGATGCTTACAAATTGAGTGTACCAGATGGATTGGATGAACCGAGCAAGGATAAGTCATTCATCCTTTTTTTCCAAACCTTAGTAAAGAAGTGGAAAGTGAAAGAATTAAATTAATGATACTCATCCACCCATTCATATTCATCCAATTAATATCATCTGCAGCACACAACAGCACATTATAAAGTATGGTGGAGCATAGATAGTATCTCATAAATGAACATGTCAAAGTGAGTTTCTCCTGAAGCAGCATAGAATAGCATACCATAAAAATGATTCTGGTTACATGAATGGACACGAACACATACAGTGTCAGCGCTTAATTAGCCATCTCGCTAGTTCACATGCACTAGGGAAACTATTGGCAAATAAAACCATCATCCTTCTGAATGAGAATAGGTAGTTTATCTTCCTTCAGTATTGTCCAAATGTTGAAAAAACATATATCATTCTCTCACCCACTCTCTCTTTCTGGTGGAAAATCATTCTTGGTCTACCAGTTATTTACTCCATGATGTTAGTCAGAAAGATCATTGTTTTGTTGACTGAAAACATACATGATTATCATATGGTGTTTCTCATTTGAATTGCTCCAGCTTCATTTCTTGCCATCAATTGTGGCGGGTTAAATCTGACTTCTGGCAGAATTATTTTCGATGAGGATACCAAACCTCTGGGAAGAGCAGGCTTTGACATAAACCAAGATCATCACTGGGTTGTGACGAATGCTGCCCCTACCAATTTGGGTTATAACGATATTGTGACTGCACATTATTCAGCATTGGATACACCAGAGAACCAAATGTACCTAACCGCACGAACATCAACAGGCTCATTGAGATATTTTATGGTCGGATTGAGCAACGGGAACTATACAGTTGTTCTCTATTTTGCAGAGATTGTCATGGATAATTCATCACCTTGGGCGGTTCTTGGAAGGCGTATATTCGATATTTCTATTCAGGTACCACTTGTTTTCTAACCGGACATTATTCTATGTCATGGGTCTGACTCACTTTTTGGAAATTACATCATTGTTTTCTGAAAATAATGCAGAGTGAGTTGAGGATCCAAAATTTTAACATCATGGACGATGCAAAAGAATACAAAACTCCTGTTACCAAGGCCTTCAATGTGACAATTATCAATGGTGTATTAGACATTCATCTTTTCTGGGCTGGAAAGGGGACCTGCTGCATTCCGGTTGAAGGAACATATGGACCACTGCTATCTGCAATAAGAATTTCTCCAGGTTTTGTCCTTCTTCTCCGATTATCATTTTCTCTCTTAATAAATATTAAAGAATATCATATTTTCTTACCTGTAGTTCATTCCCCAGTAGAGTCGGAGACCGAGCCTGGTCACAATACAAGAAGAAGAGCTGGAATCATAGTAGGATTTGCAGCTATCGGCACGGCTACGGTAATAATACTCGTATCAATTACTTTTCTCTGGTTAGAGAGAAGTGAAATTGCTCGTAAAATTGCTCAAACAACTAACCAATAAAATGATTTGTGTTTCTTTTACTTTTTCCATTTACCTGCAAGGTATAAGTTTCTACCGTGTTCATTGGTGGTGATGTAAAAACATGAAATTAAATGCAATACTTGTAAAATTTCCTCATTCGTTTCTTTATTGGAGATAAGTCAGCAGCAACAACTCTGGTTGATAGAATCTCATCTCAAGCTAACCCTAGAATTCAATCACTAAATTGTGAACTTTCTTATCACCGTTGGGCATGCTCTCCAAATGAACAGCCAAGAATCCAGATGAAGAGTCATAAGCAAACTCAACAGGAGCAGCAGAACCTAGCAGACATCTCCTGGGCTTCACTGAAGAATAGGCTCCAAATCTACCACATCCCTTCACTTCCATGCACACCATTGCTACAGCCTCAGGCTCCGTTGCCGCCAAACCAGAATCCTCTGGCAATGTCGATGCATTCAACACATGGTATGTGAGACCTACAACTGCACCTCCAGCATTGAACATGTCCACCAAACCCACCGGTGCAAATCTGAATCCAGGCACCAAATCCTGCATCAAATAGCATACAGTTTCAGGTGCTAGCTAAAACACAATAGGTTTGTGGAATTCTATCCAATTCAAGCAAACTGACCTTGATGGGAGAGACGGTGAAGATCTCATGCTCTAAAACCATCAAGGAAACAGGGATGGCAGCTTGGTGAGGGAGGACGACAAGCTGCCCGGAGGTTAGCCGGTAGGCGACACAATCACCACTCCAATCGCGATCAGAGGCGACCTCTGAGATGAGATGCACATCCGTCGCACTTACAGCACAGGTTAGAGCCTCAGAGGAGGTGCTGTGGAACATATTCTTCTTCTCCGTGAAGCTCCATGCTGCACCTTGACAATTGAAGACTCCTACAATTCCTGTGTATTTGTTCATGTTCCATATCTTCAACAAGCTGACCAGAAATGCAGTTCAGCATTAGTACTGTTAAACCATCAATCAAAGCTTTGGGGATCACTCAAACCTGATGCCATCTCGAGTGGGATCGGAGAAGAGGCAATCTCGAGTGGGTCGACCAGGCAATTGAGCGCGAAGGATTGATCCATCCGGCAAGACCAGTTTCTTCAGTAACTTAAAGTTGTGCTTTCCGGGAGCATCACTGCAAGTTGAAGAAGAGTAAATATCCATACGATTTGATGATCTGATTGATGATGGTGGTGCAAATCTTGTTGAGCTCACCTGACATAAACCGGACCTCCACTGATTGCACGAGCAGCAGCATGGTACTCCGCCGCCGGATGCAGAGAGTGGAACATGTCCCAGTCAGGGAGCATGATCTCGCCGAGGAAGACACTGTTGTAGGCAACAGAGGCGATGTGGATGGTGTGCGACTCCAACTGCCGCGGGTAGAAATCGTCCGACGCCCTCACCACCGCCGTCTGCTTCGAACTACAATTTGCTCCCAAGAAGAAGAATCTATCAGTATCGTTGAATTCATGCATAAGCAGTGAAACAGCCGGAGAAAGACACTGACCAGTACAGAGCATCTGTGTTGTGGCTCATGCAAGCGATGCATCCATTGTCAGGGAAATTCTTGGCGATGGAGGCGTCCAGAGCCCGGTGGTACTGTCTAGTGAGCTCCACCCTCCCTCCGAGCTCGCCGCCGAGCGTCTCAAGGATGCACTGAACGTCAACCTTAACCCCGTCAACCCCCGCAGCCGCTAAGTAGCTGTGGAGCTCGTTGTAAAACTTGTAGACGCTCTTGGGATGCACCAGGCCAAGTCCCTGCATCGTGAGGCCGTCCGTCTTCATCCCCGGCTCGTTCTCCATCACTCCCGGCGAGACTTTGGGGTACTTCATCTTCGAGTTGTAGTCCTCCGTCCCCGGTCGGACGCCGCCCCAGTAGCCGGTGATGGCGTGCCACACGTAGACGTACTTGAGGCCGTAGTTCTCTTTGGCCGTCCGGACGATCGTTTTGATCCCGGCCGCGTGGTCGTCCTTGCTCTGAAACTTACCGTTTTCTTTGATTCCGGTCAGTCGGGGCAGACCAGAGTTATCATCATTATCAGAGCCGATGGATTGCCAGCCGTCGTCTATGATGACGAACCTCGGAGGGGAGCCGCCGTCGGTGAGGCTCCGGAGACCAGCTTCGACGCCCTCCTGCGTCACGTCCTGGTAGAAGGCGTCCCACGTGCACCACCCGAAGAAGTCTACGATGCCGGGGAGCTTCTTCTCCGTTCTGTGTCGGAAAGACCGGAGACGCGCCTTGACGGCCTCGAAGGCGCCGGTGATGGCGGCAAAGGGGTCGGAGGTCGCGGCGCCAACGAAGAGGGCGTGGAAGAAGGAGGCCGACTTGGTGTCCTCGTCGCCGCTCTCCAAACAGAGCTCCAGCTCGTCGGCATCGTTACCCTGGAGGGAGGCGCGGAAGGGACCTTCAGTCAAGGGGAGGAAGACGACGTAAACCACCTCGTCGTCGCCGGCGCCGTCAAATGATCCAGTTTGGGACTCCAAGAGGAGGAACTGGGTCTCGTGTGGGATATCCCTCCCCTGCTTCCCCATCCTCTGCGCCATCCACCAGAGCTTGAACCGAAAGCTCGCCGTGAACCTCACATCCCTGCCAAGAACATCCCATAAATCAAATCCCGCACCAACAACAAGACAGCTTCTTGAATGCTCAAATCCGACCTGAGAGTGCCGAGAGAGACGACATGACGGCTGCTCGGCTCCGAAAACTCAGCGCCGAGGAAGATACCGTCGACAGGGCCGGAGCTGACGGCGGAGCCGGCGACCACGTTGCCAGGGACGCCGGAGAGGACGGTGCGGCCTTTTATCACCAGCTTCGAATCGGAAACCCGAACGGCCGACGAGATCGTCATCTCCTTTAATTCTGCAAAATGGGATCTTTGCTCGGATGCTGTCTAAGAACAAATCTAAAATGCATCAAGAACCGATTTTGAAAGGGGGGCGATTAAAAAGCAAATAAGCGATTACTTGGGAAGGAGAAGGGGATCCGCTGCAACTGGAAGGAGGAGGCGATGCGAGAGATCGGCGAGGACAGAATGAGATGCGATGGGAGAAGGAAAGTGGTGTCTTTATAGGGAGCGGAAGGGAAGGGAGGGAGGCACGAAAGGAAGGGCACCTGTTCATGCTCTTCCCAGATCTTTGTTTCTTACAGGTTACGAGATGCGGCTGTTTGGTTAATTAATTTAAATCTGAAGCTGTAAACAGATGCGGAGATGATGCAGCAGCCGCAGGAAAGGAAAGAGACAGGCGGAGGATTGAAGTTGGAAATGATGAGAAGGTCGCGTAGGATCTGATGATGAGATTGAGATGGCTTCGATGGCGAGGAGACGGAAGTTAAGGAACCGAGGAGGCGGGCGATTAGACTCGTCTATGGATTGATTAGAGGGGCAGAAGAGTCGTGACGGCGGGGTTTGGGTGCGCGCTGGATCCACGTAGATCTCGTGTTAGATTTTGACTGCTATTAGTGTGGGTGACGTCACATGGTTGGGGTCGCACTCATGGCTCATCCGGGTACGCAGAGAGAAATCCGACTTTGGCGGTTTCCCTTCGAGCTGAATATTAATATGGAAACTACACTAACCAACATATAGTTATACTTTTGATGAAGGAATTCATTTATGCATTTATTATGGGATATGTTAAGTTTGGAATAATTTTTCAGCATTGATGAACAAGCGAATTTAGAAGGATAAAAAAAGTGTTCTACTCTTTTTAAAAAAAGATATTTTGATGGTACAGTTACAAATATTTAAGTGCATTTAATATTAATGAAGGATGGTAAGACATTTTAATTTAAAAGATTAAATTTTAATGTGTTTTAATAGTTTAATTTCCTATATAAAATTACTAAATTCCGTACTTTATATCTATTTTACCCCTTTATTGTACTAAAACAATCGATTCGGAATACTGTTCATCAGTACAATAAAATTTTGAATTGATACTGCTATGTCAAATTAATATTTAAAAATCTAAATATAATTAAAAAAACTAGACGTAACCAAAATAGACTACTAATGGATCAAATTGAAATGATATAAAATAAGGTTAAATATCTAGTTTTTTTTTTAATTATATCTACTCAAATATCAATTTGACACGACAGCAATGAACTTTTTATTTTTTTTAACATAAATTAGTTTTTTTTATAAAATTAATCCATCACTATTCTAATGAACCGTATCTCGAATCGAATAATGTAGCAAGTGATTCAAATAGCAAAGAAGGGTAAAATAGGTATAAGATATATGATTTAATAATTTTAAAACTTAATATATAATTTGAATATTTTAAAATTTTAAATATGTGGTTTGGTAATTTGTCATTTTGAGGACAAATTAGAAAATTTCTTTTTATGAGGTCTTAGCTTGAAGTTTTTCAAAAACAACTATTATTTTTATAAAGCATGTTTTTCACAAAAAAAAAAAAAAAAAAAAAAATTGCTGGTGGAGATTGAGAGATAAGGTTTCACGAATTTAACATATCCATATTGTTTTTTTCCTTACAGGACATTTTGCACACGTCTACTTATATTGTATTGTATCCACATACAAGAGACATAACTATATGAAATCGAGTTGAGTGAGTTAACTATGTTTGAATTTATATTTTTTTGCTTGAGTTTGTTCTTATTCATTAAAAATCTATTCAGGACGAACTTGAGCTCAGATTTCTTATTGAGCTCAAGTAGAGATATGATTATTCTTATGATTTCATCAAGACAATAA
>JBAMIE010000049.1:1842093-1856210 GCA_037177295.1 Kaempferia parviflora | reverse complement strand
ACACAAAAATGATAAGGGTTGCATCGAGGGACGCAAACCTTAAAAATCCTAAGGCCACATCACCCGAGCAGTCTGATCGAAGAGGTCAGAGAGAAAGTGAAAAAGATCAAGGCCGTTGATTTTAAATCATCTGGAGCTGCACTGTCAGACGTCGCTTCGAATCTCCACAGTCACCTGTCATTTCCGATAATCCTCACATGGGTGGCTTTAACGTAGCAAAAAGGTACAACCACATTTATTAAAAGTAAGAGCGGTGATCATGCTTGGGGTCAGAAGACGTGCGCGTCACCCCTAGCATGAAATGGCCAATGATGCACCCGGTTTCCAAGGTGTAAGTATAGCAGTGGAGACATGACGTCGGTTGAAAGTCCCACCACTCGGTTGGGAGAGTTAAGCAGTCGAGCAGGAAAGCGTAGGCACGAAGAACACAAGTGTTTAGTTAGTCGAGTCTGCGACCTCCTTCGACTGGACTTAAAGGGAAAGCTTGATGTGATGGTTAAGGTAGGGCCCATGGGTCGAGTCAAGGTAAGGGAATTCAGCTGAGGTGGCAGTCCAAGTCAAGAGGGACCGAGATAGTCAGCCGGGCGGTTCAACCAATTAAGCCAGCTCATCTGAACCAATGTTTGATCAGTGGAGTCGAGCGGGTCGAGTCAAAGTTAAAGAAGTCAGCTTAGGTGACAGTCCAAGTCAAGATGGACCGAGATAGTCAGCCGGGTGGTTCGACCAATTAAGCCGACAGATCAGAACCAGTGTCCGATCAGCGGAGCCTAGCAGAACCATCACCCAATTGGCTCCCTAGGTTTCTCTCTGCTAGGACATTCCCCAAGTTGTCCTGATCGGAAACCAAGTGACGGGAAATGAAGAACTGACATCACCTCCGTAGTCACCCAATCGGACAATAGGGCCGCAACCATCCGATCGGAGCTCAAGTCAACTAAGAAGCTGAGTCTCCCATTATGACTGAATTAAGGCCGACCGTGGTCAAAGTCCGATCGAATAAAGAAGGGACTCGGTCAGTCTGCTAGTGAAGCCAATCGAAGGTTCCCCGGTCTGACAACCTAACGTACCCCTTTTGTTGCCTAGTGTTACCGTCGTCAGAAGAACAAGTATCAGAGGATATGCCTTGTAAATTATGTATGGTAGAAGCTCCTAAAGTGATACGTCTAATTGGGGGAAACTGTCAGAATATCAGAATGGTTTATATTTTTTAGGAAGTGCATTAAGATTTGTAGATAAGGAAAACTCACACTATAAAGTGGGGTCTTCACCCACAGGCCGAACATATCTACAATCTTCAAATTTTCTACCGTTCCTTTCTTTTGGACCGATCTACTGACTTGAACATCGAAGTACCTGTACTGTAAACTTTTTTCCAATCTAGTCTATTACATTTTTCACCTGCTAAATTATCTTTCATGCACAAATCCTCTCGGCTCTGAGCATTTCTCTTTTAAAATCTTCAGAGAACAACGCAACGGCTCCACATTTCTGAATGATCGTCCTTCTCTAACAAGATCAGCTAAAGAAATAGAACAGCAGGCGTACTTGCAGAATAAGACAGAACTATGACATATGGTTAAGTAAAATTTTGATTTGAATAATAAATTTTTTTTATTTGAATAATAAATTTAAATGCTTGAAGACTATTGTGAGACACGTAATCTAAATGTCGCATTTTGGGTGAGGAAGTTAAAAACATGATCCTTCTAATATTGCAGCATGGGCAAAGCAGAAAAACTTAAACCAGTAGCCCTGATCTATCTGATAACAGACGTAATGAATTAGAAGCAACTTGTATATATATATATATGTGTGTACAAATTATTATGGGAGCTGATCAGCAACCCATCGAAAACAATAGATGATGATTGATGAGTTTCATGATTTCCAGACTACAAATTCCAGTTTTTTCTTCTTATTTCTTTTCTGGTCTGTAGTTTGTATAGTTTTCTGATAGAGATCATGAACTCCAATCCTTAATATCTATATCTGATTATTCTGTTCTAGCAATCCAAATATATATTCTCACTTCTCATCTCGAACGCTGAAGTTTATCATCGTCGTCGTTTACATTTCATCAGACCAATCGCTGAGCTCGCCGTCGCAGAACAGGGCTTCCACCGCACTGTCGATGAGGGAGTCGACAAAGCTGTTGCATCCCAACGTGATCATCTGTCGGATTCTGGTACGAGCGCTGGAGATCCAGGCGAAGGTAGCGGCGCAGACGATGACCGCCACGCACACCCCGCCGGCCTCTGCTATCTGTTGCAAGTCCAGCTTCTTGAAGATTGAATTGCCCGTCACCACCTCCACTGACACCGCCGCCGCGAACGCAACCTACCAAAGCCAATATTTGATTTCCTGTTCTTCTTCTTCCATGAAAAAATCGCAAAATTTGACCTTTTTGAAAAAAATAGATCGAGAAGGGTACAGACCATGGCGAAGCGACCAGAGACGATCTCGAACTGCTGGCTCTTGCGCGAGCTCTCGACGTAGTCAACGAGGGAGGCGAAGAACGGCGATGCGTCTTTCTCAGACTTCCTGATCACTCCGGCGTCGTTCCCCCCGTACGACCGCAGCGTGCACAGCCTGGGCTGGAGCACGATCTTGCCTCCCCCTGCCGGTGGTTCCGGCAATCGAACTCCCCTCGTTGGCAGCGCCTGATCCCTATTCGAAGGCCGCTGCTGCTTCTGCCCCAATTCGCACACGATCGCCCCAGCGATTGCGGTGGCGGCGGCGGCCATCGGAAGTGACGGAAATGAACGGGAGGAGGAGTAATTGAATCACTAGTGAAGTCGCAGGTGATGATGTGGTCACTCACGGTGAGCTAACCAACAATCACGGATAAGGTACTTATTGCTTTCGTGGTGGAGAGTGGAGGAGTTTGGAGCGCAGCCCGGTAACCGGAACGAATACTCCTTCGTGTTGTCGTGTAGAGCCCACGTCGACGTCGCTGGAGGCATTCGAAGAAAAGGTCGGAAGGAGGTTGACGGCGTCGTGGTTCTTCTTCCACACGCAACCGTCGCTGTCGCATAATAAGACATGCTTACCGTCAGATCCAAAACGGACGGTGTAAATTTACAGACAAATTTTCTTCTGGAATATTCATTTGCAGAACGTTGCGTCAATCAGATAATTCTGAATATATTGTTTTATATGATGCATAATGTTCTTTTTTATTATTCTTATCCATATTAAAAGTATTTGCAGAATAATTAAAATCTTGTTAAAAGTCTTCTCTTCCACTTCTTCTTCGTCCACTGCAAGTTTCTCCTTATCAGTCTATATAATACTAACTTTGTTTTTTGGTTAAGGATGTTACTTTCACCATGACTGGCAGATACTCAAATGAGATGAGCAGAGTTGCCAATGAACGGAACTAAAAAGACTTCTTTTTTTTTTTTTTTTGGAAAAAATAAGGTGAACTTATAAATTATTATATTGTCCCACTTTCAAAATTATGAGATAATCAAATTAGAGACACTGAACAAAATAGAGGAAGAATTCTGTCTATCAAACCAGATACTGCAATGAGAAATTCTGTAGATCCTAAGAGCCACCGGCCTGAATTGGGATATACTATTAGCCCACATACTGAAACAAGGGCTGTCTGGTTTCAGATTTTTTACAAATGGTCTTTTACCAAACAATATTATCAAATTGGTAAAGCTTCAATCTAAAATAAATAGGATAAAACTTCAAAGGACTTCTGTTTTTACGGAAATCATTTTTAAGGGATCTTTTTTCATTTATTATCAGTGTCTCATCCCGTCTCTACATATATCACTTTTTGAAATTTTTTATTTTTTTTAATATTATAACAGCTATAAAATCATATTAGTTGCTATGCAATTATACCAATTACATTTCATGACTGCTACACAAATATAGCAGCCTTAGCTGGTATAATATTGATTAGTATTAATTCTAATTAAATTCCCTATGTGGTAACAGATATGATTCGTAACTGTTAAAATATGTATTGTGACCAATATTTGACAAGTATTGAACAAAGATGAAATATTCATATTACAAGAGTTATGAACAGTAGTTATGACAATACATTATTATTAATATTGATTTGAGTCAAAGTGATGTTATAATATAATGTTGATCAATATTAACTAAATTGAAGTGTATGGGCTCGTAATTGTTATTATAACATTAAAAATAAAAGATAGTTTTAAAAATAAAAATATAATCACTCGATAATAAATTAAAAAGCATGTCATTAAAATAAAAAAGGGCCACCTTTTTATTTTGCCCAAATAAATAGAAGAGAAAATAATACAATTTTTTCGAACGATCTCTGCAACTTTAAATTATATATACTATTTGTTTCATGCTCTTTCAATTCTTCTTCTGAATCTTTATGATAAATTAAGAACTGATAATTTATTGGGTTAGCCATTTCACGAGCAGATGTTTCTCAAGATTTGTCTCTCTCACTTTACTCTTTTTCTGAATCTTAAATAGAATTACAAATTTTCAATTGTCAACCTTTATCACTTTTCTATTCTAGAACCGAAGAAATTTCTTGCATTTTCGCCATCAGAGGTTGGCTATTCGTTCCTCTGATAAAGAAAGATATCCACTCTTATAACTAGTCCACGGAAATCTACCAACCCCAATTTTCTTCTTTGAATCTGCGATATCATGAACACAAGCAAATTCAGAAATAATTATTCTTAATTGCTCCTGCTCAAATAATCCTATTGTTGTTATGGACCAATTCTGTGTTGGGACCTTCCACAGTGGGGGTGGGGGTAAATAGTTTGTCTCGCTTTGTCGGTGATGATGTGTAGCAGAAACTTGAAGCAAAAACTCCACTCAATTCTAACAATAGGATTTATTTGGTATTCACCTCGAGATGAGGTGACTAATCTAAGGAACCACACAATACTCACATTCTTCACTATGAAACCCTCCTTTCCGAAGACAACCAGGGATGGAGAAACCTCTTACAACTCACACACAAGTTACAACTCAAAATAAGAAGTAAATGTACAACAATACAAAAGAAACCTCTTCTTGCTTGATCTCGTGTAGCTTGTGATCGCCTTCTGAAGACTCAGAAGTGCATCAACACTTCGCTCTAAGAAACTCCAAGAATCGGCGAAGAGAGTCGTTGAAGAAGTGAAGAAGAAGCACTAAAGAGAAGAGCCCGCCGCCGTCGCAATACTTCGTCTTTTAAACTTGTGTGTATAACGGTCTGATCCCAATCGATCGATCGATTGGGTATCTAGATCGATCAGCTGATCGATCCAGAGAGCTTCTGTTTCTCACGAGAGCCGCGGAATCGATTGACCAATCGATTCAGATCTCCTCGCGTCATCGCAAGAAAACAAGTCCCAATCGGTAACTAATTTATTGCACAAAGCTGGATCGATCATTTGATCAATCTAGCGACCTTCTATTCTCTTGCGAAATCGTGAGAGAACGACCATCAATCGATTAACTAATTAATTGGGTTGGACTCAATCGATCAGCTGATCGACTGGCCATCTAGACTTCCTCACTCAAGTCTAGAAATTCCAAGACGAATATCCAATCAATCGTGACCTGTTGGAACTCCTTCTTGCCAAGCATTTGGTCAATCTTAACCTGCTAGGACTTTGTTGCCAAGTGTTCGGTCAAAACTTTGACCCATTTAGACTTTTCTCTATGTGCAAAGTGTCCGGTGAACCTTAACGTACTTGGACTTACCAAATGTCAGGTGCCGGTCAATCTTGACCCACCGGGATTTCCAATGTTTGGCTTCACTCACCAGGATTTTTCTTGTTGCCTAGCTTCACTCACTAGGACTTTCACCTAGCTTTATTCACTAATATTTTCAACTGTCTGGCTTCACTCATCAGGGCTTTCACCATACTTCACTCACCTGGATTTCCTCACTGCATAGCTTCACTCACTAGGGCTTTCACTAGACTTCACTCACCTAGATTTCCAACTACTTAGCTTCACTCACCAAGACTTTCACCAAGCTTCACTCACCTAGATTTTCCATCACCTAACTTCACTCACTAGGATTTTCACCAGACTTTACTCACCTGGATTTTCCATCACTTACTTCACTCACTAGGATTTTCACCAGACTTCACTCACCTGGATTTTCCATATACATAGCTTCACTCACTAGGGCTTCCCACATTGCCTAGCTTTACTCACTAGAACTTTTCATCTCTGACTCGCTTCACTTACTAGGACTTTTCACACTAAGTGTCTAGTCAACACTGACCCACTTGGATTTTCTTCTTCCTTGTCTAACCTCCAGTTAGGACTTTCACAGTCAAGTATCCGATCAACC
Source organism: Kaempferia parviflora (assembly GCA_037177295.1). Taxonomy (NCBI): domain Eukaryota; kingdom Viridiplantae; phylum Streptophyta; class Magnoliopsida; order Zingiberales; family Zingiberaceae; genus Kaempferia; species Kaempferia parviflora. Next base: position 1,849,903 of record JBAMIE010000049.1, on the reverse strand, counting down.
TTGACCTACTTGACTTCTGTTCGAGAATCCCCCAAATGGACAATTGCACATACGATCTCCATTTATTGTCAAACATCGTAACACCAGCTTGAGTCTGTTAGGACCGATTCCAGAGCTAGAGAGGCCGTGAATGGCTCCGTTCGCTTCGTCGATGAAGATGTACAGGGGAAAACTCCACTACTTACTAAACCAATGCTAACACGGATATTTACTTGGTATCCACCTCAAGAAGAGGTGACTAATCCAAGGATCTGCATGACACACACACCCTCCAATATGAAAACTCTCCTTCTCGGTAACTACCGGAGGCGAAGAATCCTTGTACAAACTCTCCTACAAATACAATTCAAAACAAGAATGAAATACACAAATGTAAATGAAAAATCTTCTTCTTGCTTGATCTTGAGTTGCTTGCGATCACTTCTTGAAGACTTGGAAGTGCAATAACAGTTCACCTAAGAAAACTTCAAGAATCATCGGAGATGAAGGTGGAAGAGGAAGGCTCGGGGAGAAGAGGGGTTCAGCTTGCAGTTGCGTCGCCCTTTTGAACCTGTGTGTCACAACAGTTACAAACCAATCGATCAACTGATCGATTGGTTGCCGCAATCGATCAACTGATCGATTGTGAGGCCTTCTGTTCTCTCACGTGCCGTGAGAAAACCATAGCCCAGTCGATCAACTGATTGATTGGGAGTAGCTGGATCGATCAGCTGATCAATCCAGCAGCGTTCTGTGCATTTGCGAAAATTGCTAGAAAAGGCTGGCCAATCAATCAACTGATTGATTGGTTTTAGCTCAATCGATCAACTGATAGATTGACCAAGCTTTGACTTGATCATTCAAGTCAAACTAAAACATGACTTGATCAATCAAGTCAATCCCAACTTCTGGTCAATCGTGACCTGTTGGGACTTCTCGTGCCTAGCATTTGGTCAACCATGACCTGTCAGGACTTGTCACCAAGTGTCTAGTCAAGTCTTTAACCCACTTGGACTTACCGTCTCATGCCAAGTGTCCGGTCAACCTTGACCCACTTGGACTTCCCAACACCTGATGTCCGATCAACTTTTACCCACTTGGATTTCCACTGTCTGGTTTCACTCACCAGGACTTTCGCCAGACTTCACTCACCTGGACCAGACTTCACTCACCTGGATTTTCTCCTACCTCCTTTACTCACTAGGACTTCCACCAAGATTCACTCACCTGGACTAGGCTTCACTCACCTGGATTTTCTCCTGCCTGGCTTCACTCACCTGGACTTCCACGAGGCTTTACTCACTTGGACTAGGCTTCACTCACCTAGACCAGGCTCCACTCACCTAGATTTTCTCCTGTCTGACTTTACTCACCAGGACTTCTCAACTACCTGACTTCACTCACTAGGACTTTCACCACCAAGTGTCTGGTCAACACTTACCCACTTGGATTTTTATCTTATGCCAACTTTCCTGTTGGACTTATCCTTGTCTAACTTCCAGTTAGGACTTTTCAGTCAAGTATCCAATCAACATTGACCTACTTGACTTCTGTTCGATAATCTCCTAAATAGACAATTGCACACACAATCTCCATCTATTGTCAAATATCGAAATACAAGCTTGAGTCAACTCAAGCTTAGTCAAACGGGCCAACCTGGCCCAGGGACAATTGCACCAATAATCTCCCAATACATTGTCAAACATCGAAACTTGAGACCCAAGCTTGTCCGGTCAACATGGTCAACTTGACCCGGGGACAATTGCACAAACAGAACCAACTCAAGGTTAGTCAAATGGGTTAATTTGACCCGGGGATAATTACTCCAACAATCTCCTTATACATTATCAAAATATCAAAACTCAAACATCATGGCTCAAGCTTGAGTCAACTCAAGCTTAGTCAACTTGGTCAACCTTGACCCAGGAAAAATTACACCAACAATCTTCCCTTTTTGATATTTGACAATACATCTAAGTTAGGCTCCCTAACTTAGGCTCTACACATTCTTCCCCTTTGACACACATCAAAAACTCACCCTAGATTCTCTATGGTCAAAGGTACTTAATGAAAGTCTCATACTGTTCATTGTATCGTAATGCTCACTCTTGAGCATTAAATTATGACAATGAAGATTGTGTATATTCCATTGTCTCCCAAACGCTCAACATTAAGCATTCATAGATGAAAAGTTTAATTCATGCTTTTAAGAAGTGGCACCCTCTCAAAACATGTTCTAAATTTCTGTCATTGCACCAACAATGTCTTGGAGTTTCTAAAACTTTAGGAAACTCAAAATTTGAAGTTTTGAGGTTTAAAGATCAACTTTGATACTAAACCTTCTTCTAAACTTCAACTTAGTCTTCTTTAACCATTCCTATCTTATTTTTAGCATGAAAGCTACCTTTAAATTCATATTAATGTATTCCTTAGGGTTAGAGATGGTTAATATGACTAAACCTGGCTTAAAAGTCTGAAATCAAACTTTTCAGCCAAAAATCAGACTCCCAATCGATTGGCTGATTGATTGGGAGGGGTTGATCGATCAACCGATTGATTTCGCAACATACTGTTCACGGAAAACCCCTTGAATCGATCAACTGATCGATCAAGTATGACCAATCGATTAACTGATCGATTCCATGAGCTTCTGCTCATGGAAAGCCTCATTCAATCGATCAACTGATCGATTGAACTGCCCCAATCAATCAGCTGATCGATTGAACTGGCCAAGCTGATTGATTGGGCTTTTAATTTTCTAAAATTGATTCTGGTAGAATTTTAGAAATCTCTAAATAATTCTATAAAATTTCAAAAATAATAAAAATTTGTGTAGACATTATTTAACCCATATATTATCATGGAAAAATAGTTTTCTAAGAAAATACCTCATATTTTCAAAGAATGATACAAAACCTGAAACTATTAAAAAATTTTAATGTTTCTTCCTAAATTATGTCTAACTATACAATGGTGATTGCTATCAAAAGATAATCTTCACCAGGGTTTTCCAAAATATTTTCAAAATAAATTTCCAACCATGTTCCTTGGGCTCAATGCACATGACTTGTACATTAACTTTTCCAATGATTGAATAATACTTAACTATGTGTTTTGATGAAACTAAAACTCATCTAGATGCACTAAATCTACATCTTGAGTTTTGTCCATCCTCCTAACAACCCACTTGTACTTAATATGCACTAAAACATATACAAGTCACCTTATGGTCTTTGTGAGATGTATATATGGATTTTCCCTAATCTAAGGGTTCATGTATCTCTAACTAGGCATTCAAAAATTTGATCATCCACTTGGGATGTCATTTAATACTTAATATCATTGTCCTTAATTCTAAAGAAATTAAAGCAATGCAATATAATGAATGACATACATAAAAAATAATTAATTTTCAAAAGAAAATATACTATTTCAATACGATGCATGTATGTCATGACATATGATATTTTCATAAAAATATGATGTCATGGCATATGAATGTCACACAAAATATGACAATTTAGCATAAATAATATACCTAGATTATCTATCTAAGTATCTTTAATTTAAAACCTAAACCAAGAAATAAACCTAATTTTGTCCATTTCACCTAAGAGAATGTCAAAATCCCAACTTGGCATCTCTTTAACACTAACTTAAATTGTGTCAATTTGATTAAGTCCTAATCTTCAAATTTTAGCACATTTTCTATTCCAAAGAGTAAACATTTAAAACCATTATTTTCAATGGTGTAAAAATACCTTCAAAAAGCTCTCAAAGTGTCAACTTCACCATGATTCTCTTTAACTCTAACTTAATTGTGTCAATTTGATTAAGTCCAAGTCTTCAAATTTTAGCACATTTTACTCTTCCAAAGAGTAAACATTTAAAACCATCATTTTCAAGGGTGTAACAATACCTTGAAAATGCTCTCAAAGTGTCAACTTCACCACAATTGGGTTACCCTTCCACTTGGAGTTGACACTCTCTAAACTCATCTAAGGTATAGAGAACACACTCTTAGGAATCTAAAACATATTGATACTCCTTGAGTGTTCTAGCTAGATACTCATTAGGGAACTTCCCTAGAGACTTTCCTAATGACTTTTCTAGGCTTCTTAGAAGCCTTGGTCAAACTAGACTCCACTAGGTCGACTCTAGGGATAACTTCCCTTGTGACCTTCTTAGGTTTCTTAGAAACCTTAGTCTTATCAAATTCAACTCTAGGGATGACCTCCCTTATTACTTTGACTTGACTTTTAAACTTAGGGTTGGTTCTATAACTATATAAAACCCTATGATAAGAAGGCATATCCTTCTTGGCTTTAGATTTGTATCCCAAACCTCTATGACCATCAGATGACTATTACCTAATTTGACCTAAGTTATGCTCATTTGACCCCTTAAAAATATTTTACATTCTTTTTAAGGTCTTTTCTAATTTATCAAGGATTGACCTTAAGACTTGATTTTCCATCTTTAAATTCTTAGATGTGGATTTTTCTAGATTGCCTTGAGCGCTTCTATTTTTAGGCCTAAATCTAATTTCCTTAGACTTCTTGCGTAAATTCTTTTCTACCTTTCTATCATTAGAAAGTTTAGTCCTAGCATGAAAGGATACATGCTTTTCTTTAATTCTATCATGCTTCCTATTTTCATGATAAATAGCATTAAAGTGATATAAATTATTTCTAGCATGTTTTTTATCATGACTTAAATAAATACCATGAATTACCTAATGGTACTTTTATTTGGTTCTTGGACGCTGTCCTTTGACTTCAGCTTCCTCCTTTGACTTTGATCGAAATCTTTCTCCTTGGGCATTGACTCTGGTAGTGCCCCTTTTGATTATACAAGAACCATATAATATGTTCCTTGTCTTTGCGTATCACGGGGCTGACTACATTTGGCTTCTCCATAGCCTTGGGTGCCACTTGTTGCTTTTTCTTGGCCAATTTTGGACACTTACTTTTGTAGTGTCCTTTTTCCCTACACTCAAAGCATACAATGTGATTTTATTATTAACAATTGAAATTGTTATACCTTTGCTTGTAGGGGTGGCACAAGATCCTCCATTTGATTTTTCTTAAATTGTGTTGGTGGCATACTTTTCTTCTTCATTTGACTCGGATGTAGATGCTTCTATTTGCTCTAGTGTCACCAATGGATGCTTCCCCTCAATCCTTGAGGTGGAGGCTTCATCATCTTCTTCCTCATGCACATGAAATAAGGAGTACACTCCTTTGCCTTTGTTGTGCTCTCTTGAAGAGAAGCTTCTTCAATTTCCTCCTCTTCTTCTTCGGATGTTGAGCATATCTCAACCTCCGAATTTTCCTCCTCTTGATCAAATGAATCTCCCTCTTTGGATTCTTCTTGGTCTAGCATAGTGAAAGGGGACTTCATGTATCTTTTCCAATTTGCTCCAGAGCCCACTTTGGCGTCTTGATACTCTCCAATTTGGCTCAAGATTATGATCGGTAATATATTGACCAATACTTTGGTCACTTTGTCATTGGCCTCGCATCTCTCGATTTGATCTTCGTTCCATTTTCTTCTCTTGATGAATTTGCCTTTGCTATCCTTGGAGCTTCAAAGTCTTCCATTAGAACAAACCATTACTCTATCTCTATCATGAAGAAACTTTCGACCCTTGATTTCTAAAGATCGAAGTTTATTGATGTGAATGGTGGAGACACTCTTGTATCATATCCAAGTCCTTCTCGGAAATCCATCTTGAAGTTGTTCCCTTGATGAAATCTTTGACTTTGTTGACTTTAGGGCTTCACTTCAAGCTTCTTTCTCTAGCTCATTGCCTTCTCGGCAATTATTCCAAAGAAGAGCGATCTCACTCTGATACCACTTGTTGGGATCTTTCGGAGCTAGGGGTGAATAGCTTGTCTTGCTTCATCGGTGATGATGTGTAACAGAAACTTGAAGCAAAAACTCCACCCAATGCTAACAATAGGATTTACTTGGTATCCATCTCAAGATGAGATGACTAATCTAAGAATCCACACAGTATACACACTCTCCACTATGAATCCCTCCTTTTCGGAAACACCGGAGGTAGAGAAATCTCTTACAACTCACACATAAGTTAAAACTCAAAACAAGAAGTAAATGTACAACAATATAAAAGAAACCTCTTCTTGCTTGATCTCGTGTAGCTTGTGATCACCTCTTGAAGACTCAAAAGTACATCAATAATTTGCTCTAAGTAACTCCAAGAATCGGCGGAGAGAGTCACTAAAGAAGTGGAGAAGAAGCACAAAAGAGAAGAGCCCGCCGCAACACTGTGTCTTTTAAACCTATGCATGTAACGGTCGGCATATGGATCAATTAGCTGATCGATCCAAAAAGTTTTTTTACTCTCACGAGAAATACGAAATCGATTGACCAATCGATTCAGCTCTCCTCGCGTCATTGCGAGAAACAAGCCCCAATTGATCAACTGATCGATTGGGCATAGCTGGATCGATCAGCAGATCGATCCAATGACCTTCTATTTCCTTGTTAAATCATGAGAGAATGACCGTCAACTGATCGATTGGGCTTGGTTCAATATCAGCTGATCGATTGGCTCATCTAGACTTGCCTCACTCAAGTCTAGAAATCCTAAGCCCAATATCCGGTCAACCGTGACCTGTTGGGACTCCTTCTTGCCTAGCATTTGGTCAACCTTGACCTTCTAGGACTTCATCACCAAGTGTCCAATCAAACTTTTGACCCACTTGGACTTTTTTCTACATGCCAAGTGTCTGGTTAACCTTAACCCACTTGGATTTACCAAATGTCAGGTGTCTGGTCAACCTTGACCCACCTAGATTTCTAATGTCTGGCTTCACTCACCAGGACTTTTTGTGTTGCTTAGCTTCACTCACAAGGACTTTCATCTGGCTTAATTCACTAAGCTTTAAAACTACTTAGCTTCACTCACTAAGGCTTTCACCTGACTTCACTTACCTGGATTTCCAACTGTTTGGTTTCACTGACCAGGACTTTCACCAAGCTTCACTCAACTGAATTTTTCATCACCTAGCTTCATTCACTAGGATTTTCACTATACTTCACTCACCTAGATTTTTCATCTGCCTGACTTCACTCACCAAGGCTTTCCACACTACCATGTTCACTTACTAGGGCTTTTCATATCTATCTAGTTTCACTTACTAGGACTTTTCACACTAAGTGTCTGGTCAACACTAAGTCACTTGAATTTTTTTTCCATGTCTACCTCCAATTAGGACTTTCACAGTCAAGCATCTGGTCAACCTTGACCTACTTGACTTCTGTTCGGGAATCTCCCAAATGGACAATTGGACATGCAATCTCCATTTATTGTCAAACATCACAACACCAACTTGAGCCAACTCAAACTCAATCAAACGGGTCAATTTGACTAGGAGACAATTGTGTTGGTGCAATTTGTACTAATAACCAAACTCAAGTTTTGATGAATGATAAATGAATTAAAGTTATACTTTGTATGGGTTAACCTTTTTACCAAGTGTGCAAAAGTTGACTGTCTAGAGGACCTGACACCAAGCTAAAGACCAGTTAGATCTGAGGATCTGATAAATGACATGAAGGCCAGACAGGTCAAGGAGTGACCCGATCTTTGGTGGGAAGTCCGACTAGGTCTGCGAGACCCAATAATTGGCCGAAGTCTAGTTGGTTCTGTAGACCTGACTGTAAGGACCGATACCGTAGCTAGAGGGGGGGGGGGTGAATGGCTACGATCGCTTCGTCTTTATAAGATTTGCAGCGGAATATGACTCGACGAAACACAATGATCGCTAACACGAAGATTTACTTGGTATCCACCTCACAA